>MU196919.1:404-11675 GCA_016904865.1 Pissodes strobi | reverse complement strand
TTTTAAAATGTTATAATTGCCAAAATTGAGTTAAACTAGTTTTGATTTTGTAAGTTGCCACAAAATTGTTATATATTGTACATTAGTATATAAAATAATTTTTAGCCCTGACGAAGGTCACGATATACTGACCGAAAGCTTGGACGCAAAACAAATCAACTTTTAATAAACCTTATTGGCTGAAGACCCGTTAATTATTTCTGGATATAAATATTTTTCAAATCCAGCATGGCTTAATTGACACCTTAACACTACTTTGAGGCATTTGCCTCTTACATGCTATGATCACTTTGGGGAGCATATATTAGATATGGAACCATTATCTGATCACTTTATAAATTTAATTAAATTGATATTAAAGAAATATTTTGATATAAGGATACACCATGAAACTAGAAAAAGATTGGATGTAAATATTGGGGTTAGAGTTAGAAGTATGTTGACAAAAACTGTTTTATTCAAACATCAATGAGTAAATTAAAGTAAAATTAGCAGATTTATCATTATTTTTCATTATTATTTCTTTTAGAATTAGTTTTCAGGTAACTGTACAGGGTGTCCCAAATTCGAGCCTCATCATTGGATTCTCGGGAACTAGAAGTGATACGAGGTCGGTTAAATGGTGGCAAAGTTGCGCGATTTGATGCTGATCAAGATGCCACCTTACAAGTTTAAAAATTCCGAATACTGCCGAAGATTTTTGGAAAAAAAAACGAATATTTGCGATTTTGTTTTTATGACTCTAGTTGAATAGATATAACAAAATAAATTTCACATTTTCATTGCTACTTTTTCTATTCTACAAAATGGTGTTATCAGTTTTTCAAACCGACCTTTCGCCTTTGAGCTGCCATCATCAACTTTGTTTTTTTAAATACGGCCCTGGATTTTTTATTACGGACTTTAAGAGCTTCTAAGGTCCTAGAATCAATGATGTATCGCACTTATTCGAAAATTTCAAATTAATGGCACTTTTCATAAGAACTCATGTGTTAGAGAGAGACAGAAAACAGATTTTTGGTAAGATACTTCATTGATTTTGGGACCTTAGAAGCTCTTAAAATCCGTAATAAAAAATCCAGGGCCGTATTTAAAAAAACAAAGTTGATGATGGCAGCTCAAATACGAAACGTCGGCTTGAAAATCTGATAACACGATCTTGAAGAACAGAAAAAGTAGCAATGAAAATGTGAAATTTATTTTGTTATATCTACTCAACTAGAGTCATAAAACAATAAAAATAAAATCGGGAATATTTGGTTTTTTCCAAATTCTTCGGAAGTAATCGGAATTTTTAAACTTGTAAGGTGGCATTTTGATCAACATCAAACTGCGCAACTTTGCCTCCATTTAACTGACCTCGTATATCTTCTAGTTTCCGAGATTCCAGTGATGAGGCTCGATTTTGGGACACTCTGTACAGGGTTATCTAGTATAAAGTGAACACCCCTTACCTTTCCGCTTAAAAAATAGTTTTAGAAAAATTGAAGATAGCCATTTTTTTTTCTGAAGAATTTAAAAATACGAGAACTCCAACTAATTTTCCACAAATATGTTCAAATTTCTGGGGAAAGATACGCAAAATTGCTATCTTAAACTATCTTTTAGGGGAAAAGGTAAGGGGTGTTCACTTTATACTGGATACCCTGTACATACACAGATTATAAGTCACATGTGCAATTCAGTAATATTATGATTTACTTATTTATATAACATATTTAGGTGTTTTTTATGTTATCTAGTAATTAAGTATAAAATAACTATGTTGCTAGAGAGTTCTTCTTTGTGCTACTATTTGTAATAAATATATCAATATAAACTTGTCAAACCTTGATATTGGCCACCATTTTTTCACTTAATTATAGAAAATGCATTTGCGTAAAAAGCTCTTGTTTGATTTTAATAATTTTTATTTAAAATTCCTATGGGCCTACTTTATAAAGATTCTTTGACTGAAAATATACAGGGTTAAAAACAATTAGAAAAAAAGGGAATAAGAAAATGGCCCATTTTTTAAGTTTAGGTTTATTTGTGAAAACGAAATATACCTACCCAAATTTATAAAAATGAAAATAAAAAAATAAAATATTAAATGAGTTTTAAGTTTAAAATATAATTCCGAAACCTCATAAAATGGCATATTACTCCATATTGTCCAAAATTTCCAACTTTACCCTTTCTGTTTTTTACCCCCAATAATATTTTTTTATAAACTCTCAAAGCCACGTAAAATGTGATTTCTCTAGCAATGCAAATACCTCTACAATAGAATGACGTGTTGCTCGCTACGAGTAATGTCTTGCATTGATTCTTATGTAGGTGGCCAGGCTTGCGACCAGCGACCATACATACGTACTAATCAAAGCAAAAGAAAATCGTGGCGTTTATGTCGCCGCGACCAGGTCGCAAGTTTGGCCCTAGCTTTACCCCTGCTTATTCTCCACTGAAATATAAAGCAAGCTTCCAACGATTAACCCCCGATTTTACCCCCTTTACCTAAATCAATTCTGCTCCATACCAATCCGAAACATTTTCCGGTGAACCCCCTTTGTACCAAATTTTAATTTTCTTTTTACCTAATTAATTATATTTATACATATAATTATTATAGTAGGTACCTACATCATTTAATTTAAAGTAAATATTTTTTTGAAAACTACATTAAATTAACCAAATCCCATCGTCATATACCGATCGAATCGTTTTTCCAGTGTTTTAAGCAGGAATGAAGTTAGACTTATTATTGGTCCCTACGACTTTGGCTTTTGGCCAGGTGTCCTGCCTATTTTTGGCAAAAAGACGACCTTTGCCATACCGCTGGCGTGTGGCCCCACGCTATGCATGCTCTGAGTATCTTGCAGATGTATGACATTATAACTTCAGAAGTGGCGACTGATTTCCGATAGGGATATCTAACTCAGTTTTTCTTATACTCTACCATTTGTAATTCATTTCTGTTTTAAACCACACACTATAATTGAAAGATTAATCGAATACCTACTTACCTGTATGAAGATTAATCGTAATTTTCCGAGCCTGTCTTCCGATATGATTACATTGTAGTTTCTGAATCACCATACCCATCGACACGTTTTTAAAGCATAAAGTTTTTTATCCTCAACCCGAGTCTGCTATCGCACTTCGATGCTTACTCATTCTGTTTTAGAGCAAAATTGCCCGCCTAAGGGCATGTGGTTGGGAGGGTTGTAATCATATCGGAAGACAAGCTCGGAAAATTACGATTAATCTTCATACAGGTAAGTAGGTATTCGATTAATCTTTTAATATTCCATCGCTTGTCTTCCGATATGATTACATTGTAGCTGTTTAAAGCTAGATGGTGCAATTTTGCATTATTCTACCTTCAATCCTGAGAATACCACAAAAACACAATTAAGGCAGCAAAGTCGTTCAATTCAACTCTATTTTAAGTATGACAAAAAAAATCAATGAAAATTCTATCCCATAAATTCCTTAACCACTTAAAAATTAAGGGTGCCTATTCTAGATAAATAAACATATTTTTTATTACGCATGCATCATAATCAACGATTATCGCACGCTGCAGCGTGCTTAAAATGATGTTTATGGTGCGCCTACTTTTTTGAAGGTTGCTATAGAAACATTTGATCATGTCAAATGTGACAGATTAATATATTTGTCAATATATCCCTTAACTTTAATATTTAAAATATTTTTGAGATTTTGATGCATTCGTAATAAAAAATAGCGTATGATATACGTGTATAAGAGGCCTTTAAAGCCCTTGCGACTTACAAAACCCTCCGCTGCGCGTCGTGTTTTGAAATATGTCGCGCGTGCTTTAAAGGCCCTTTTATACACTTATATCATAATATACTATTATAATATAATATATTATTGATATACAATCAGAGCAAAACAAATGTAATAAATTGAACCTTAGGCAACGGAATACTTAAATGGCTACCTATTAGGGCTAAGATATACCCAAATTTAAAATTGTATTGGCAGATATGTCAGTGGGCGTACCTAGAGGTCGAGTATAGAATCTGAAGAAAGTGTCAGAATTTTAGGACTCCACCCTGCTATATTCTTAATGACATTTAGGTTTATGTCAAACTTAAAGGCTGCTCACGTGCTGGCGTGTCTTACACTATATCCGGTAAAGACGTTAACGTTCATTCCATACCATTGTTTATTAAAATTAAGTGGATCCACCTACTCAAGGTTTGAGTTATTGCGTGGTGATGTGGTTTTTTTTTTTTGAGAGTTAAGAATAGGGATGTATAATTGGAACGAATGTGCACGGTGACTTTAATGCACTGTTTTATAGAATTTGCGACATATAATAGGTAATTCTGATTTTTGAAAATATGAAAAATGTGCTGGCTTTTATAGGGAGCTGAGGTTTAAATTTTTTCCGAAATCTTCAATTTTGACTGTAGAGTCTCTATTATTGTCGATCGTAATTTTGCTTAATATTTGGATCCGATGTGCTGAACTTAGTGCCATAAGTGTTTAGTGTTACCGTTTTCTTTTTAGTTTATCAAGTGATAGAGATTGTAAAGGGTAAAGTGTTGATACATAGAGTAATACAGGTTCAACGTTCCATGTAAAATCGTATTTAGGTTTAGGGGGCTTTAACTTGTAGCCTCCCTTCAAAAATCTTTTTATTATATTTTAATCCCTATCCCTGATCTATAGGTACTTATCAAGACGTAAGAAGCTCCTTTGTTTATTTCGCGAACTAAAAAGTCCAGATAAATGTTTAAATTATAAGTAAAGACATCGAAATTTCGCTGTTACAGAAATTATAATACCTACTTATTAAAACAAGCGTTGTAGGTTAAATATTAATTAACAATTTGTTTTAATAAAAATATTTATAGGTACGCCTATGTTATTAAGTTAGTAACAGTTTAGACAGTAGGATAACGTTGACAGTGTTGTTGTTAGATATATTTTATATATCGTTGCAATATTATAAATACATAAAGTAAAAATACTAAAAGCCGGTGTTTTATCAACACAGAACAAGCAATAACCAATTTTAAAATCACAACATTGTACTGTTTTCAAGTTCCTTCTGAGATGGATGCAAACATTATTGGGATGGCGTGACCGGAAATGCTTCTTTGAAGAAATGCTTCTCAGACAGTTTCCTTGCCACCAGGAAAAATTTTCTGTCTAACAGATGAGAGTCTCTATAGAGAGTAACTAATTTTTACTCGATTTAAAAGTCAACGGTTTCCCAACTAATAAACTAGGAAACACGGTATACCAGGGCTGTACTAGCCACCAATATTCCGGTGGCATCATCATTTTATCTAAAGCCTTAAATAACATAGAAAACATGGGAAAAGCGTAAAAATACTCATGATGCCAAGAAATTGTAAATGCATCGACAACTGTGGAGGTTGAATCCGGAAACCAGGAACAGGCATTTTACATTAAAATAAGTTGCAAATAAATCTAACCCCTTATTATTTTCTGATATACCTGCTTGTTTACTTCGTAGTCTGTTTCAATGGAAGTTTGTCTTGATGCCTTGTCGGGTTCCGTTTTTCTTTTGAAGCGATATAAGATGCGAAGAGTGTTATACGTTTTGTTCACGCTAGTCTAAAATTTGAAAGGTTATATTGGTTAAGTTGCGATATTTTACGCTTTCCCCACGATTAATGCAGGATATTGCCGTCTTATCATCGATTCTAAGTAAGACTCTAATATTTCCATTTGATTTAGTAAATAATTGTAAGCCATGACAAGCAGCTTTAACTTCAAGGTAATTAATATGGTTAGACTTGTCTGCTTCTTCCCAAAACTCGCGACATTTTTGGCCGTTACAATAGGCACCCCAGCCTGTAGGAGACGCAGACGCATAAAAAAAAACAAAATTCCAATGAAAACGTACTAGGGCTTCATATTTACAGTATATTCTTGATTGTCTATCCACTAGCTAATAATTTGCTTTGTATCTTTTAAAATTAATATTCTGTCATGTAGGACTTTCCTTTTAAGGCCTTAAATTTTGCGTGACCATGTCTTTTGATACTATGACGAATCTGATGAACGGCAGGAGTCGCTGCTACCAAAACACCAATAATTTTTGCAAAATCTCGAATCGTAGTAACTGACTTGTTAATATATTTTTTAATTGCCTCTTTTATTGAATTCATTTTCTTAAGAGGTAAAGAAACGGTCGAGGAAACGGTCCTCTGAATTATTTAGTCAAAACGATTTACACCCTGTAAAGTATGCAGCTATTTTGCAAAAAATAAGGAGTCCATGATTAGAGTCTTAATTAAATAGGTCCACGACCATATTAAAATATATACTGTTGGCTCACAGCCTTTTAATCGTTTAAGTGATCATAGAATTTAGTGAATAGCCCACGGCTATCCCTCAGAAAGTATGGCCCACGGCGTTAATGCCAAATATGTTTTGCCATAACATCCTGTAAAGTATGCAGCTATGTTGCAGACAATAGTCTGCGGGTGATATTTTAGTCAAAACAGCTGTAAAGTACACAGCTATTTTGCAGACCATAGTCTGCGGGTGATATTTTAGTCAAAACAACTAGCACCCTGTAAAATATACAGCTATTTTGCAGAAAATAAGGAGTCAGTCCATGATTGCAATTTTAATTAAATAGGTCCACGACCATACTAGAAATATATACTCTTTTTTGTCCCTATTGGAATTGATTATTGCTGCATAAACAGGGGAAATATTATACACACAAAATGAATCTGATTATCATTTGGCGGTGACAAGTTTGAAGTTGGCATATTAAACGATCACTTCTTAGAAAGTCAATAGCCAACTTTTAGTGGAGAAGTCGAATAGTTAGGTCCTCGACCCTAGGCTTAATCAATTAATAATTTATAATAAAAATAATATTAATTTTTTTATTTTATTTTTTTTTTTGTATTGCGAAGCCCTCGGCCTAAACCTATTCTTTTTCTATGCCCTCGGCAAGAATTTTTCGATTGAGTGCTATTTGTATGCAAATTATAATACCCTGGGCCTATGCACAATCTAACTCAATCTAACCAACTCTTTGTTAGAAAGTCGAATAGTTAGGTCCTCGGCTTAATCAATTAATAATTTATAATGAAAATAATATTAAGAATTTTTTGTATTGTGAAGCCCTCGGCCTAAATCCATTCTTTTTCTATGCCCTCGGCAAGAATTTTTCGATTGAGTGCTATTTTGTATAATATGCAAATTATAAGGCCTTCGGCCTACGCACTATATAACTCAATCTGGCCAAGTCTTTGTGGGGAAGCCGAATAGTTAGGTCCTCGACCCTAGGCTTAATCAATTAATAATTTATAATAAAAATTATATTAAATATTTTTTTTTTGTATTGCGAAGTTCTCGACCTAAACCTATTCTTTTTCTATGCCCTCGGCAAGAATTTTTCTATTGAGTGCTATTTGTATGCAGATTATAAGGCCCTCGGCCTATGCACTATCTAATTCAATCTAACCAACTCTTTGTGGAGAAGTCAAATATTTAGGTCCTCGACCATAAGCTTAACTAATTAATAATTTATAATAAGAATAATAATAACAATTTTTTGTATTGCGAAGCCCTCGACCTCGGCATTCTTTTTCTATTGCCCTCGGCAAGAAAAGAAAAATTAATCGAGTGCTATTCGTATGCAAATTACAAGGCCCTCGGCCTATGTATTTTAATTTCTATTTCTCTTGGTTAGGTCAACGTATTGTGCCTTACTAAAAAAGTGCATGAATATGAATTTAATAAGCCCTCGGCTGTTATGCAAGGTTTTTTAATTATTCTAATTACTTAAAATAGTCTAGTTGTAATTAGTGAGCTTACGTAAACAAATGAAAGACCGAAAATAAAAATTGATTATGTTCTACTAAATGAAATCCAGCTATTTTATTTTTAATCTCATGTCTAAACTTTACACTTCACGTACTCGGTACTTCTTTTACCTCTCTATACCGTAGCTAATCTTACACAAACCTCAATACAACTTATCAACTGTACATTGTATCATTGTACGTAGATATTTGGCCCTCGGCCTATTATATAGGAAATTGATTAACCTAAACAAGCATAAACGAACCCCAAAACAACTAATCAACGACCATTTATTGTTCGTAAATATTAAGCCATCGGACTAGTTCTATATAGACAATTCATTAACACTTACTTGAGGAACTGGACAATATATTTTCCCTTCTTTTCGTCATTTTATTTCACAAACACAAAACAAAACACGATTTTCGAACGTATTCGAAGGATACGTAAAACAGAATGAGTAAGCATCGAAGTGCGATAGCAGACGCGGGTTGAGGATAAAAAACTTTATGCTTTAAAAACGTATCGATGGGTATGGTGATTCAGAAACTACAATATAATCATATCGGAAGACAAGCGATGGAAAATTAAATTTTTCGTATGTCTGTAATAGCGAAAAAATTACACAATCGGTTGAAAGCTACGCCTTTCACCGAGCTTTGCATCAAGAAGTTTACCAGGGACTTTGTAACATGACAAGTGTAAGCAAAATACATAAATAAATAAACCGATACTAAGCCTAATGCGCCCCCATAAACAGCTATTGAAATAGCTGAATAATTTACAGAAATCTAAGTCAAACCTACTGTGTGAAATTGTTAGGCGAGATGATTTTTTTTAAACAATTTATCTTCACATTACAGGAAAACTAGTTTAAGTAAAATTTATATTGGCCAATTGAGAACTACGGAGTCTCGAGCGATTGCGTTGGATATTTCGAAAGCATTCGACAGAGTTTGACATGACGGACTGCTCAACAAACTGCGCCTGGATTGCTAGTTTACTTAAGAACCGATCTTTGCACGTTGCAGTTGATGGATACATCTTAGACACACTCACCATTAACGCGGGCGTGCCTCATAGGGCGCAATAGCTATCGATTGCCACAACCTTGTTAAATGTTATCACCTAATATGAAATATTTACATACATTTACTTTCTCATATTAATAATAATCTGAAAAGGGTAAAATGTGTCGAAGATAAATGTGGGGTGAAAATGCTCTAATCCTAGACGATGTTAAAAAATGGAGTGGCTTTAAGCCGGCAAGTGCAAATAGCCAAGATGCGATGAACACCACTTTGGACACCCTAGAAGTGTCACTCACCACTCTAGAAATGATCACAAAAATCAAGATATGTTATTGCAAAACAGAATATTAAAATCAAGTAAAATAGGTAATATTTTAAAGTTTTCGAAAGAACGCGTTTGGAATGTTTTGACTCAGGACCTGGGCATGAAAAGCTGTCCAATGAACGCCGTGTTTGTTTACACTCGATTAAAATTGCATTGACTAAAATTAGCGAACTAAAATTAGATCTGTTTCGACATCCTCCCCGGTTTGGCTCCCTCAAACTTTTACTTCTTTCCTAGGCGCCAAACTTTTATGATCGAGATTTTCATCCATTGCGAATGAACTGAGCCTGCAGGAGACCATGCTGAATTATCTTTTTGAAAATATAAAATCAATTTTGGCTAACCAATTATCATTCAGCTTTCGTAGTATCCGATTTTCTTCGTTAAAGAGAAATGAGAAACCTGAAAATTCTACTTGCAAATAAATTACCTAATTTCCCTTAAGAGCAGATATATTAATGGAAATCAATAATTGCTTTGTGGATGCGTGTATAAATCCACGTCTTTTTGATTTCAATAGTCTGAGAGTACCGACTTCAATACTTTGTGAAAGCCTAGAACAAGTTTAATAATGTCTTGTAAGGGAATGTGTTGTACGGTAAAATCGAAAGTAATATATTCAGAAAACTGAAAGAGATGACAGATTATAGATTTCAGAGTTTTTGAGGTAAGAATATTGACAATAGGTAGTTAAGATTGGAGTTTTTAGGGTAGCTAAAAATATATTTGATCATACAGAGCTATATTTATAAAATCTATACGCATTTTTTTCCAAATATTGATAGTTCACAAACAGTTATTAGGATCAGTCGAAGATGAATTTTGCGCCTGAGCGCTAACGAGGTTAGCTTCTGGTATTAACATTGGAAATGTTTTTGTTTTCCTATTGTGGGGTATCAAATCACGAAAATGTGCATGCTACATTTGGCACATCACGTAATATACTTGAGAGATCGTGTTAGTTTGGGTTAGTTTGTTTCTGAGGACGGAATCGGTTCAAATGACAAAAATAAATTAAAGCTAACTGAAACAAAGCGAAAGTTGATTGAACGACTAACCCAAACTAACTAAAAGTAACCAAAAGCACAAAAAGGGTTAAAATGAATCTGAACAAATTAAAAAAATAAAAGTAAGTTAAAACTAACTCAAAGTAACCGAAATTTGGCGAATAACCAAAACTAACTATAAAAATTAAAATTGGTTATAACCGATCCGGTTTAAATTACTAAAATAAATTGGAATTAACTGAAACTAACCGAAAGTCGATTCAACGACTAACCGAAAGTAACCAAAAAATTCATCCCAATATGGGTTTCGGAAGGGACGTTCAACAGAACTTGCCTTATTAGAGTTAATCAAATATGCATAATTTGGACGGAAGGAGCAGGACTCTGTGTATTAATTTTGACCTTTCACGTGCTTTTGACACCATAAGGCATGACTTGTTGTTATTAAAATTGAAATGAATGGGTATTGAGAAAAAACCGCTACATTGGTTAAAAACCTACCTTCAAAACAGAGTGCAGAGAGTTAAGGTTACTGTTTCGGGGTATGAATTGCAGTCGGAACCGAGGGAAGCAGGTTTGAGAGTCCCACAGGGAAGTACCTTGGGACCAATTCTGTTTATCTTATTTGTTAATGATCTTGGGGAGCACTTTCCTAAATGTTATATATCACAATTTGCGGACGACACTGGTATCGTCGTGCCGGGGCGAGATATTGAGGACCTCTCAGGTAGGGGCTAGTGCATGTGCAAAGCAAATGCACAATTATTGCAAAAAAAATTACTTAGTCTTAAATGTCTCAAAAACCGAAATGATTTTACTTTCGCCAGGTTCTGTGGATTTTAGTGTTTATGCTTCTGTTAATGGCACCACAATTCAACAAAAAAATGTAACGAAATTTCTGGGAGTCTATTTCGACTCTCAGCTAAAGTGTACTGAGCATATTGATCAGGTAAATCAAAACCTTGCTACACAAAACTACGTGATATTAAAACTTCGTAACTTTGTAAATGTAGACGTACTTAAAACATATTATTATGCGCACATTCATTCAAAGTTAAATTATTGTATTATTCTGTGGGGGGGGGGGGGGGGG
>JAEQML010080217.1:0-11675 GCA_016904865.1 Pissodes strobi | reverse complement strand
TTTTTCTTATTTAGTTTTATAATACTTTTATTAACTTTCTGAACACTTATTTACGTTTTTTTTTTCAATTTTCTCCCATTTTTTCAAAAATTTTTGGGTAGCCGGGGAGGGGTGAAAGTATTACCCGCCCACTAATGACCCCGTCGGGGTCATCGCTTGTCAGATTTTCGATCTGAGACTCCGTTGCAGAGATATCCGCAGAAAACGTTTTTTTTCCGCTAAAATCATCCCTTAAATTAGAGCCCCGGTTCCCTTCCTTCCGTCCTTCCGGGTAGCACTACAACCCTTGGTGGGTCTATGCTGCGTTAACGATTTGTCTCCAACGGTCCCAGTCCAGCATAGCGTCCTTCCAGTCATATACCTGCATAGTTTGTGGGTCTTTTAAAATGGTGTCTCTCTCCATCTGAGTCTCGGCCGCCCCAGCGGTCTCTTCCTTACTGGATTTCCTTCCCATACTATCTTGATCAGTCGGTCGTCAGGGGACATGTCCGGCCCATCTCAGACGCTGGGATTTTATTGATTTGACTATATCCGGCTTTTGGTGTAGACTCTGGACTTTTGCATTAGTTCTATTGACGGGAGTCCAAGTCTCACAGCCATAGCAGATGATCGGTTTGATTACAGTCTGATACACCCTCAGCTTTGACACTCTTGACACCGTTTTGGATTGCACCTATTGCCACTGTGTATTCGTGCTTTAGTCCCTTCATTGCTGTCATTGTCTGAGCATATCGTGGCTCCAAGGTATTTAAACTGTCTGACGCATTCAAAGTTATAGGTGTCCATCGTTATATTCTGACCAATTCTGTCTCTGGTTGGTTGGCGGGTGATATGCATGTATTTGTTTTTTTCCTCATTGATGTTGAATCCCATTTTCTTACACCTTTCCTTAACTCCAACTGTACTTCTTCCGACCGCGTCAATGTCGTCAGCGAAGGCCAGGATTATCTGTGGCCCCTGGTTGGTAAATACTTCAGTGGTGATCTTCGTCTTCTTGATAGCCATATCTAGGACTATGTTAAAGATTAGGGGCGACAGTCCATCTCCTTGTCTCAATCCACTCATGACCAAAAATTCCTCTGTTATATGGTTTCCTACTTTTACGCGACACCTGGTATTGTTTATGGATGTTTTCGTGAGAGTAATGATTTTCTGTGGTATACCTATACTTGCCATGGCTATCCAGACCTTGTCGCGTATAATGGTGTCGTACGCTTCTCTGAAGTCCATAAACAGCTAGTGCACGTCTTTATTGAATTCCCAGTGTTTCTCCAGTAGTTGCCGGATTGTGAATATCTGGTCCACTGTTGCCCTCTTTGGTCTGAATCCACACTGATAGTTCCCAATGTGCTCCTCCGCATACGATGATATATGGCTCACTAGCACACCGGATAGTACTTTGTATGCTGTGTTCATGAGAGATATTCCCTTGTAGTTGATACATTTCATGCGTTCTCTCTTCTTATGGATGGGGATGATAATACATTCGTTCCATTCGTCTGGCAAGGCTTTAGTTTATGCAGTTCTTTTTTGAGTTTGTTTGAGAGAAAGGTGCGTCCTGTAAATTAAAACACAGATTTGTAATACACCTAATTTATTAGAGAAAACGTGCCGGACTCAGCCCGGAATTCACGAGGGGAATGAGTACGGCAGAGAAACCCTCGATCTAAATTCCTAAAGCAAATTTTGCTGTATAACCTTTATTAGTATAATAATTAATTAAATTACTGTCTCCCGTACCACAATTCGTAGTTTCACACTTGTAATAGCACATTTAAAACCGAAGAGATAGCTCTCCGGTCGGGAATCGAACCCGAGTTTTCCGCGTGTGTCCGGCGGATGTGGTAACCATTACACTATCGAAGAGAGGTGTTAGTTAATCAGACGCCGCTGGAGGGTATTGAGGTCCTGGAATACGAAGGCTACTCAGCTAAAATTGAAATAAAGGGTCAATATCTCTATTGAATGATTATTTCATCTGTAACTAGGATATTCACCCGTCAGGGTAGGAAAAGCTATCAATCTCCGCTCTCGAACCTTACGTTTTAGGATCTCCTCGAAAAAACCTCGCAAAACCCGACTTCAATATATGACTTGTTTTTCTCTATTTCTTTCTTTATATATATATGGGGTGTCCCAAAACCGAATGTATCAGGTCTAATAAAATAATATTTTAAATAGGCGGGTTACTACCAGATGTCTATTCAATACCCAAACTAATCATAGTAGCATCATCTGGAGATGATGGAGACGCCAGTTACATAAGGATGCGCATAGTCGTCCCAAAGCAGTGTTGCCACCATTGAAGAATTATTTCCACTAGACCAATTCACTATATTTAAGCAGTGTTGTCATATATGTTTAAGAATTCTTTTAATTTTTTATGTTTTGGCGTAGAGGTGAATAATTTGTTTGTCATTTAATAAACTAGGTTTTTTATACATTTTAAATAATTCGGTGTAAAGTAAGAAACTGAATTCGGTCAAGTGTTGTGTTTACATTATTGGCAACACTGTCAACAAGTTACGTAGTAAGAAGCCTAGAATATCTATTGATTCGATTGGATGTTGGCGATTTTCGTTTTATCCCGCATTTTTTGCAAATCATGCACGATTCGTCAAACGCAGTCAAGGTCGGTTTGACCTCTGCTTCATCGAGACCTTATTAGCATTTTAAGCGAAACAATAATGCTGTTGTTTCTTGCATGTCTGAGATGATTTGCACTAACTAGTATAAGTTGGCACTTATTTTAATTTCGTAAAGCTGTTATATAATGGAGTATCTGCATATGTAGAAATATAATAATTTTCAATGATTTAGATGAAATAAAAAGTACTAAAATACTTTTTGAGAAGTACTGCAAATGTTTTCGCACAGTCTCGATATTTTGTGTTGACACTGGCAACGTCGTTGGGATATATATTGCATTCTGACTTGGCACGTAATCAGTGGCGTACGATGCATTTAAATGTTAGTATGCAGTTCAGCCCTATTCGGCGATAATTTATGATGAATATGGCGGAGAAACCGAACAAAAACCACATGTTTTACTTGAATTTTCATAATACATGTGGCCCTACGCAAAAAAGGTATTACTTCTAGATTGAATCTGTTTGGGTTTGAAGCCCTACAAATTTTGCGAAATGTTAATATTTCGAATATAATCGAGTTATGTTGTAGGTAATATCATTTGATAATATACAGAGTGTTTCATTTAAATTCTCATCGAAGACATCAGTCATACCTCTGACATATGCTTTCTGTATAGGTCAGAAATGGCGATAATATAGCGGACATTCAAAACAAAGATAATTTTAGATTATAATTTAATAATGTGCACTTTCCGCCAATACAGCAACAAGCGATATGTCGTCAACCTACGAAAATAATTATTTATGTTGTCTTCCAAGCGAAATATTTCCACAAAAAATAACTGGCTTTTACCTTGACTTATAACTCGTCGTCAATACGGGGGATTTTCATAAAGTAATATCTTTCGTAATCATTTATATCTTGACGTTTTGGGTTTTGACTTAACAGTTTTAAAACGGAGCTAATTTATCCAAAGCATTCAAAAATAATGCATTGGGATAGATAATATTTGCACTAAGCAGAACTCTGGTGTTTGATCGGGAAATTTGATTGACGTGGCGCCATCTTTAAGTTTTTTTGCGATTAAATGGGTATCGAGCGAGGCCTCATTTTGAAAGTCATTTCTAAAATTTTACCAGGCCAAACTATGAAGTTCGAGCTAGTCATCATCTTGGATTTCTGTTGCGACGCCTCATTTGAAGATCTTTTTACCTGTAATTAATTTCTATCAAGTTTCAGAAACATTTTTTGCTAAGATGGCGACGTGATGAGATTCTTATTCTTCTTCTTCGTAGCACTACAACCCAGGGTGGGTTTTGGCTGCCTTCACCACTTGTCTGCATCTAGGGCGGTCTTCTGCGGTTTCCTGCCATGTGGTCAGGTTCAGTCCTATTGTTGTGATGTCTTTCCTGATGTCCCGTCATCTTAATCTTGGCCTTCCTAACGGTCTCCTTCTTTGGGGTGTTTCCTCCCACACTTCTTTGATCAGTCTCGTGTTGTGACTTATCTGGACGTGGCTTGCCCAGCGCAATTGGTTTGTCTTTACTTTCTGTACAATATCTGGGCTAGCATACAATTGGTATAGTTCAACGTTCGTCCTCACTCTGTATTCGCCTGTTTCAGGGTTCCGGTAGGGTCCTTATATTTTACGTAATATTTTTCGCTCAAACCGTCTTAGTACTTATGTCATTTACGGTCATGGTCCACGTTTCGCCTACATATGTTATAATCGGCCTTATGATGGTCTTGTATAAAGTGATTTTTGATTTTTTACTGAGGTTTTGAGACTTTAATAAAGATTGTAGTGCGAAGTAACATTTGTTTTCTTGGGTGATACGGTGTTTGAGCTCTTCATGTGCGTTGTTATCCGCTGTTATCGTCCCCAGATAGTTAAATGCTTTGACATGTTCAAAGTTGTATTCATTCATTGTCACATTTTGTCGTATGCGGTCGCGTGCCGGGTTTCTTGTTACATGCATATATTTTATTATCTGCTCGTTCACCCGGAGTCCTATCTTATTGGATTCCCTTTCAATGCGCACAAAATTTTCCTTTACGTTCCCTGTGCTAGTTCCGACCACATCAATATCGTTGGCGTATGTGAGTAACAGATTTGGGCCTTACGGTCCAAATATCTTCGTTCTTGTCGTTGCTGATCTTGCGGTCTTTTCCAGGACAATATTGAAGAGAATCGGTGACAGTGCGTCTCCCTGTTTTAGACCCGTGTTGATATCAAACGAGACGCTGTACTCTCCTTCTATCTTGATGCGGCTTCGGGAGCCCTCTATTCTTGTCTTGGTCATACACATCAGTTTGCTGGGTGTTCCAAGCTCTATCATTGTCTCCCATAGCCTCACGCTAATGATGCTGTCATATGCTTGTTGGAAATCGACGAAGAAGTTATGGAGGTGTCTGTCAAATTTCCAGCACTTTTCCAAGAGCTGTCGGATGGTAAAAAACTGGTCTGTTGCGGATCTGCCGTCTCTAAACCCGCAATGGTATTCGCCTACAATCTCTTCTACATAAGGAGAGATACGTTGCAGGAGGATATTTGAAAGGATTTTGTGCAGCAGAGCAATACCTCGATAGTTGCTACACGTCATTTTGTCCCATTTCTTGTGCATCAGTTCTCCCATATACAAACTATCAAATGAAGAATGATGCATGTATTGCGTTAATTGATTTCCCCCTTTTTTGAAACACTCTGCTGGAATTCCATCGCGACCCGCCGCTTTGTTGTGTTTTAGCCTTTTTATAGCTTTGGCGGTTTCCTCCAGACTTGATGCACTAACTCATGTCTCTGCTGTATGGACAGGTTGGTGGTTATCTTGGTTCGTTTTATTAAGCACTTCGGTTTTTGCTGTTGTGATTTCGCCATTTTCTCGCTTCAGTATGGTTGCGGTTCTTGGTCGGATTTCTTTTTTTGGGTTCTTGTCATTTGGTAGAAACTTCTTATATTGCCATTTTTGCAGCTTGCTTCCATCTGTTAGATTTTCTCCGTTTCGATCTCTTTCTTTTTCCTTTTAATCATTTTCCGAAGGGTGTTTCGTGTTCGATGGTGTTTCGCAGCGTTTCGAGACGCGCTTTTGTTTTACGCTGATTCAGTTCCTGGCATTCCGCGTCAAACCAGACTTTTCTACACTGCTTTGACTTGAATCCTAATACTTCCTTATTGACTCTATGGATGCCTTCTTGTATATGTCTCTACATTACTTCTATGTCATTGTTATCGGTGATTTCTTGGGTTAATAGGTCTGACATTTTTGTCTAATAACATCTTTCAATCATTGTATCTTTTAGCTTATCGGTATTAACTAAGTTTCCTTTCTCTTTTGTTTTTCCTAATCCAGCGGCAATTCGTATCCTTACTTTTATTCTACCATGTAATCACTACCATGTGATCTGAGTTCGCTTCGGCACTTTTTCAAGTACTTACCTCAAGTACATCGCTATTGTGCCTACCATCTACTAGCACATGCTCTATTTGGTTCCTTGTATGACCGCCGTTAGATTCAGGTCTGTTTATGGATTTGTTTGTGTTCGAGCTTGGTCTATTTTACTCTGGGATTGTTGGCAGCCGCCACCTCGACTACTCTGGAGCCATTGTCATTTGAGACATCATATGTAGGCTATGTCGTCCAATAAAAGGTTGAGCGGCGAGTTCTTTCCCAATTTTTGCGTTTAAGTCGCCAATGACCAATAGTCAATCTTGTTTAGGTGTTTGACTTATTACTTGTTTCAGGGAGTCATAAAACTCATCCTTTCTATTTTCGATTGCTTCTTCTATTGACGTAAGTACAGAGATTAGGGTTGCATTATACCACCTGCAACGTATTCTTAGCACGCATATTCTTTCGCTGACGTGTTTGAAGTTTATTACTTCCGACAGAAGTTCCTTTTTGATAGCGAAACCAGTTCCGTATTCGTGGCTCAGTACCACTATAGAATATTATTTGCAAAGTACCATCTTATGATCAAGTCCAAAGTTGGCGCCATTTAGAGTTCTTACGTCCAATATTGTTTGAGGTACGACCTCTCTGTTTGTGATAATATAGTCTAATAGCGACTAGTGTTGTCCTCGTGTATTTTGCCTTGTGTATTTGTACTTCGTGTCATGTTCGAAGAAAGTGTTGATAATTCTCATGTTGTTGTTTGCGCAGAATATTTTCCGTAGATTCTCCATTTTCGTTTGTGATCTCTTCGTTAAATCTCTGCATTGTGCTATCCAATGGTTCATTTCCTATTCTTGTATTTAGGGCCCCTATAATAACGATTTTATCTCGTGTTTTTTGTTTTTATTTTGTCCACTACTGCTTGCGATTCTTCATAAAATCTCTCTCTTCCTCTCTCTCTTTACTTCTGTCTGGTGCATAAACGCTTATGAAGTGCATTTTCCCATGGTTACTACTTATTGTTACCTGTAGGATTCTGTCGTTGACGTAGGCTTCACTCTCTATTTGTTGTTTGTACTTTCGGTTTATCGGTATCCCCACTCCTGAGCGTGCTCTCTGTTCTGGTGCTACTCCACTGTATATCAAGGTATATTTGTTAATTTTGCTTTTTCCTTTTCATTTCTTCTTCGTTTCGCTGATAGCTATGTTATTGTCTTATAGTTCTTCTATGATCCTCTGATCCTTTACAGTCCAGGACATGATGTTCCAGGTGGCTACTCTGAGTTTATTTCGTTTCCATATTTTGTCCGTTTTCTCGCCTTTATCGTCATTTTCTCGTCAATCGAGTTCCGGGACTGGCTTGAGGTTCTGTGAGTTGTATTGATTTTTTAACCACAGGTAGGATGCTAGCCTAACCTGTGAACCCTCCGCCTTTATCCGGGTTTGGAACCGACGCGGCGCCTCAGTTATTGAGCTGCTCAATCCACTCAACAGTGAGGTGGCGGGGTTATTTTGTACTATCAAATACATAAGTATTTTAAGAGGATATGGAATTCGATGATATCATTTTATAAAATAGAAATTCATTTCGTAGATTTCAATTTTTGTTCAGTTTATTTAAATATCGTTGTATCGTGGCTACCATGGAAACGTTCTATTACGGATAGGATCGATATAAAGCGCTCAAAAATTGAATGTTCTAAAAATTGTATGAAAAATTGAAAGCGTATTTGTTTAAGTAAAGCGCAATCAACCAAAAGTATGTTCAGATGGGACAAAAATGTATGTGATTAATTTATACTGTCAAATAGGTACATAAGTATTTGAAGATGGTAGGGAATTCTATGATATTATGTTAAAAAATAGAAATTAATTTCGTATGTTTCAAATTTTGTTCAGTTTATTTAAATATCATTCTATAGTGGTTACCAATGTTACCATGGCAACGTTCTATTACGGATAGGATCGATATCAAGCGCTCAAAAATTGAATGGATTGGATTTTTTTTTGGGAATTTTGGAGACCTCATTTTGAAGGTATTTTTGACCTCAATTTATTTCTAAGGTTGTGTGATCAGGCAAGACCATGCAGCTTGAGAAAGATATTTGATCTTGTGATGTTTAAACAACAAATTTTATATTCCCTTGCGCAAATCGCATTTGTTATTCTCAACTTTTAAATCAATCTGAATTAGGCTTCTAGGCGTAAGTTCATTGGTTATCTTTGGGATAGCTTGAGTTTGGTTGGTTCCTACCAATGCGAACCCAAGCAACTGGCTATACATCTGAATATAAAGTCTAGATGCTGAAGGTTTCGGTTTCGCGTTTGAATTTACGAAACCCCCTCGGTAAAATTTGAATAAATTGTCAAAAATGCTAACGACGCGGATGAGCGAAACAAACAATTTATTTATAATGTGTAACTGATGTATTTGCGTACCTTTTGACGAGCGAACTTCGGCCTGTGAAAAATGCAGAAGGCCGAATTCCTGATGCCGCCGTTCGTCCGATGAAATAATAAACACATTATTGCTAATGCATGTATGTCGGTGGGCATTCGGGCGATATATTTCATTTTTGATGCATTAATATACTCCGTACACTGTAACAAATTTAAAACGATTCATTTAAATGTCACTTTAAAATATTGTAATTATTTGTGGGTGCAGCGTTGCGAAGTGCCGTCAAAAGATGGGTATATAGTAAGGTGAAAAATATTATGACTAAAAAATATAAGATATGGCAACAATGCGTTTCTAAATGCCAAACGGGCTTTAGCGTGAGTTATCAAAATTGAAACTGGCCCCCATTTCAGGGAAAAAGGGATTATGACGACACCAAAAATAAAATATTTGAACTCAGTTCGTCTGGGTGACTGACAACGACCAAACATTTAGTGTCACACTATACGTAGCATATTGTCACGATCTGTATTTTTTTACTTGTGATGCCACGCCTTATTTAACGTGCAGGACAGTAGCCCAGGTTTAGGAACGCACTACGTCAAGTTGAGAAGAAATAATTAAGGAGATACATTGATAAAAACAATAACAAGTTTATTTACAAACAAACTTAACAACGGTTAGACTGTATAATAATAAAGGCGTGTTTAAGTTTATAGATGAATTAAGAGTTTGCATTATACCCAATTAATATTAAATGCACGTCTTCTCGAAGGAGGCTTAGTTCAAAGTTTTTCTAGCAAGCGACGTCACTATTTTATTAATAAAGTTTATGTGAGCGGAGTTGTCTTATTTATGTATTCGTTCTGATAATTATAAGGTAAGTCTTTCTGGTTTAAGTTTATCACAGATTTCTAAGGCACGCACTACTTTTTAGAAAGCCCCAAAAACTATTCCTTTACTGGAAATTCTGATATTTCACTCGTAAATTCGACTCTCTCTACTTTTAGTATCCCCCGAATGTCGTATACCTGTGCATACGTCCATCCAGGTTAGGCACCCAAGTAACAAAAGAAGCTTTAATATGGTTTTCAAGACGTTGTTACAGCCAAATGAATAAGACTCACTTAAAACCTTCTGATCTAGACAACCTCTTGAAGGCAAGATAAAGGCTCTCTTACAGCCAAAGGGTCCACCCCTATGAGGGTCTCAAGACCAAATCTTAAAGCTTGTTTAAAACCAACTTGTATTGAAATCGATTCTCTTATCCATTGCCTTCAAGGCAATAACAAAACTTTTAGCAAGTGTCAGTTAAAACCATAGGATTTATAGTGATCTAAGATTAGGATGAATTTAAGATCTCTGAGATTTATAACATGCTTAGATAAAATTATCATAACTTGTAAATCAGTTATATCAAACAAATGTCCGTCATGTGATGGCGTCTAGTCGGTGATGCATTCCAACTCCTAAGAATAAACATGGAGGAAATGCAATACCAAAATCTGGTAAATTCGCTGAAATGGGAGACAAAAATTATAAAGCAGTTGACTTTTTCGATTAATAAATGAAAGCGCCTTAAATGTAGGGGAGACAAGGCCTTGTTGGCCCCCTTTTTCAAATTTTAATGTAGTTGGCTTATGGTTGTGTTTTTATAAGTCAAAAGTGAATTACTAATAACATTTTAATACAGACCACTTACAGATTATGATTTCACTAAAATTATAACACACTTTTCACTAAAGTGACTTTCTTTTTTATGATGCAAGGACACGAACATACCCAACATCAGTATATGTTGGACCCTTCAGTTCGAAATTAAGTTTTTGATATCTGCCATTTTAAAAACAAAGACTTCTTTAGTTCTTGACATTTTAATTAAAATAAAACCATAAAAATATTCAAAAAACGTTAAACGAAACTTATTTTTAAAGATAATTGAAAGTAACAAAAATATTTAACAAAAAACATTGAAGGTTCCACTGGCACAAATCGCAGAGAAAACATTTCGCTTTTCTGTCGACTCCTGCACAGTCGATATGGCACCAGCTTTGACAGCTTTGACAGCGAATCCAAAAGTCACTTCTTCTGGATTCTGTATATAATTCATTGCAGTAAATACGGGCAGGATCTTCGTCTTCATCGCTTTTCTGAAATTCTTCGGGTTTCTGAAATTCTTCCGTTTCCAAGTTTGTCACATTCTTTTTTGCCCTTTTGGCTGCCCTTCGTTCTTCTACTTCCCTTTTTTGCCTTTCGATTTTTTTTATCTCCCCTACTTCTGGGGTAGAATTTATAACACCGCATTTTTCCTTTTTTCTTTGAACTCTCTTCCTTTCAGATTTTTCCACCGTCGGTAAAGGTGATAACTTTTAGATTATTTTAACTATCCTTTCCTGATCCGCTGCAGGATGGTTTTGATGTAGACGGAATAGCAATTTCTTCTGATTCAAGAACATCCGGGACTTGTTCCCCGGGAGATTCAACAGGAGAAGCGTAAGTACTTTCTTCAGGAGGGACATCTGTAACATCTGCAGGACTAAACATCCAGTTAGGGAATACGTTTTCATTCAATGGAACTATACCAGTCTTCTGAAAATCATAAAATGCATTCCCTTATAGTGTTACAGCCTTTAAAAAGGCTTCATTAAATAACTCGCTCACTTGATAGTGACTCAAAGCACGTCCAGGGTGTGCCCTAAGCCAAGACCTTATCGAGTGATTGTAATAGGTCGTAAGTGGTCCATAAGGCGATCAGTACAATGGGCCGGAAAGGAGAATAAAATTATATTGTTGGACCCGGGTTTCACAGTAGGAGTATATGGACATGATGGTGCTTCCAGGATCAAAATATTCCGGAGGTAAACTCCCCGGCCATTCGGATCTCCGGGCGCTGGGTGGCCCTGGGAGCCCTTCATTCCGCATTTTACAGACAGCAAAGATACCGAACCAATTTAGAATAGATTTCTGCAACATAAGAGGCCTAAATACAAACATAAATTCGGTACACCAACATCTACAAGCAAATAGACCACACATATTAGCCCTTACAGAAACACAAGTATGTTCTACAACAACAACAGTGAACTACCTCTATCCTGGTTACGACTTACATACCCGATTTAGATATAAGTTCGGAATATGCCTTTTTGTCCGAAGCGACCTTTCATGTCATCGCGAGGAAACACTCGAACCGAACAACCTTGACGTCATGTGGCTCAAGTTCACCGCCAAGGGATTAACCAAGTTTATATGTTGTCTCTATCGCCCTCCGAGCGATAGAGCCTACCAAA
>JAEQML010080216.1:0-11675 GCA_016904865.1 Pissodes strobi | reverse complement strand
TACTGTCATCTGCAAAACTGTAAACAGGATTATTCGTTTCGATCAGCAGGTCATTAATATAGATGAGGAACAGAGTTGGTGAAAGTATTGCGCCCTGAGGCACGCCCGCGTTGATGGTAAATGTGTCCGAGATGTGTCCATCGACTGCAACATGTAGGGATCGGTTCTTAAGGAAATTGGCCAGCCAGCTGCAGAGAGACGCGGGCAGTCCCAAGGACGGCAGTTTGTTGAGCAGTCCGTCATGCCAAACTCTGTCGAATGCCTTTGAAATATCCAACGCAATCGCTCGAGACTCTCCGTAGTTTTCAATTGCCCTACTCCATATATGAGTGACATAGGCCAATATATCTCCTGTCGATCTCTCTTTGCGAAAGCCGTATTGATTATCTAATTCTAATTCTATTGATCTAAAAACCAAGTATAATGTTCTAAAAAAAAGCATGAGCAGAATATCTTACAGGCAAAAAAATGTTTTTATGACAGTAAAATACTAAATTCTAAAAATAAGTCCCAAGTTACTTGGAATATAATTAGGGAAAATCTTAATACAACCAAGAAAGTAAGATTTCCACTTACCTTGGGCAATTCTCATAATATTGCTAACGATTTTAACAAATTTTTTACTAAAAATATTATTGACTTAAAAAAAAGATATTGTTATCGAACCAAACTATAATTTAAATATACAAAAATTTAACACTTTTCTTTTCTTGTTTCCAGTCTTGCCTAAGGAAGTTGAAAAAATAATCCAAATTGTCTGTAATAAAGGTTCCTGTGGCCCAGATCAAATACCTTGTAAATCAATTAAGGCAGTTTCTAAAAGTGTGTCGCCAGTACTGAGCTAAATTAAACCGTATATAAAAAAGGCGACAAAAATATAGTGTCAAATTATGGACCTATCGCATTGCTCTCAGTGTTTTCCAAGATAATTGAAAAGGCCTACTTAAACATACTGGAATGTTTTTTAACTACTTACAATATTTTAACAGAGAGACAGTTTGGTTTTTCCAAGGGCCGATCTACACAGGATGCAGTTTTATCTGTCTACGAAAAAATTCTCAATAGCTTTAATGACAAAAAAAAAGCGGCGGTCCTATTTTTCGATTGTGCCAAAGCGTTTGATCTTATCGATCATCGTCTTTTACTTTGCAAATTGGAGAGTTACGGCATACGTGGTCTGGCTTTAAGTTGGGTAGAGAGTTACTTGTCTGGACGAACGCAAGTTGTAAAAATTAAGCAAGATAAATTCGATTTTATTTCCGATAAGTTGGATGTAGATAATGGTGTTCCACAAGGCAGTGTCTTAGGACCTGTTTTATTTCTGATTATGATTAATGATTTGTCCCTGAATATGGAATATAATTGTTTAACAATATTTGCAGATTATACCTCCTCAGTTTTAGTTTCTGATATCATTGATCATTTATCTACACTATCTACTAACTCTATAATTCAAATGAAAAAATGGTGTCTTATCAATGGTCTTGTTTTAAATGTTCAAAAAACTGATTTAATTTTGTTTGCTCCTTATAGCTCTAGACAGGAAGTCAGCATGTTAGTTAGGTCTAGTGAAACACCAAATTTAACTATTAAACAAAAGGATTACGTAAAGTTTTTAGGTATTTTTATGGACAAAAATTTGTCTTGGGAGCAACATACAGAAAACCTTATTGGAAGACTCTCTGTAAGAAATTTTGCTATATTGCAACTACAGAAGTATTGTTCTCTTGATGCTATAAATTCTTATTATTATTCATGTGTAAATTCAATTTTCATGTATGGTTTATTCTGCTGGGGAAACAGATTTAATGTTATTCGTGTCTTTGTTGCTCAAAAATGAATTATTCGCACAATGTTTGGTTTGGGGCCACAGGAGTCTTGTAGAGACATTTGTGTTCAGAGTGGCATTTTGACCTTATTTAATATGTACATATTAGAGGCAGCCTGTTATGTCAAGAAAAACTTAAAAAACTTTAAAACGTATGGAGATATTAACTATTATATAACTAGAAATTCTGACAAACTGTATATTCCAGCATTTAATTTAGCACAAGTGAATCGTGGACCTTTTATTACTTCTGTAAGAATTTATAACCACCTACCGAGCAATTTAAAAACGGAGGACTTAAACTTGCTTACCTTTAAGGTCAAAATAAAGAAAATTTTAAAAAATAGTGCATTTTACTCTCTGTCTGAGTTTTTCTCGCGAGATCTGAATTAGTATTAAGGTTGTTACTTTTGTACCTGAGTATTTTCAGGGATTTTTATAATTATATTTTGTTATATGTTTGTATATTTTCTTCTTTCTAGTTAGTTAAGTGATTTGACAAATTTCAATAGTTATAAAACAACTCTTATGAAATATATGGATTTGAATTTGAATTTGAATTTATTTTCAAAAAATCTTTTGCATATAAGTTTTTTTTGCAATATTGCATGTAAAAGATCTGTCAAAAAAGCAAACAATGCACGTATTTTAAATTATATTGAATTTAAAGCAAAATCATAAGTTTTATTGTAAAATTATCATCTTTAATTCGAACCACTTTGAAGAAAGTCTTCTTCAAAAAAATATAGAATAACTTTTTTCTATGATGTATGTATTTGTTCAAAAACTTGTACTTGTCATTTTCTTGCTCCTTCGTTTGCGGACGCGACGCGTCGTTGAAACTCGCTGAGCTCAGCGGGGAGAATCTTACAACACGAACACAAATATAAGATAGCAATATAATTGTAAAATTTTTGGTAAAAGATATCAATTCAATCTTCTCTCTGAATAAATAAGTTATAGTTTATCCAAGGACTTTTGCCCTCAAGCAAATTAATGAAAAGTATTAAAGCCCTGGAAATGCTGACTTGAAGGGCACGTTTATTTCAGCAAAGATAATTACCTTCAAATAAGATAATTTTTAGTCATGAGATTTAATTATCTTACTACAAGTCTAGTGTTTACCGCCAACGAGCAAGATATTGTGTTGAATCCCGTACCTATTTCGGAAAGACTGCCAAACCGGCTGTGGGATACTAAACCAAACTATATCTGGCAAACATATGATGACTGTTACTAACGTGAAATTAACCTAAACCATAATGGAAAATGTGCCTTTTGAGACTAAGAAACTTGTTTGAAAATACCATCTTAACCGAAAAGAGTACTCTAGTTATACGCGACATTCATCAGATTCATAATAATTGCAGATAGTGCCGCCATATGGTAAACAAAAGACCTCTGTTGAGATCGGAGTATGCTTCTTCACTTCTCCTTCTTGTGTTGATTTAGAGTTGTTATTTAGTTCGAGTAATCTAGGTTTACCTAAGCTGATCTGATGAAAATTTGCAAAGTACCTTCCCTTTTTAGTTTGGAATATTGCCCAATTTAAACAACTCTATAGATAAATGAAAGATGTTTTTATAAATTAAGCATTTAATTCGATTAAACAGAACCTAAAATAAGATTTACAAAATCCAGTATAAAATCTAATCAGCAAAACTCAAACTAAATTTAAAATTACTATGATATGCAGCAGAAAGTAGTCAACAAAAACAAAAATTAAATAAAAGTCTCTCTAAAGGAAAGAAAGTTAGAATCCACTGGCTCGTGAAACTAACTCAATAATCCATGAAATTGTACGAGAAATATTTGAAAACTTTTCAAAAAAATTACTCGAAGGAAAGAATGAAACGCAAGTTACGTAACTTAAAGTAAATTCTTCCCTATTTTTTCCATATTGGTAATACAGTGATGAGTCCCTATTATTTGCCAACTCCAACTCGTACTAACTAAAACTAACCCTGACCTACAAAAACTAACCCTATGGCACGTATAATCATGGATTTTGATTGGACTCTCCAGATTTCTGAATCCGCAAAATATATTATAATCTAGCTCGTAATAAAAAGCTAGCTAATAATTGCACCTTCTAAAAAACACTCTGTTACGAAAAATTTGCCGTAAAACACTTTCTGTATAAGTATAAGTGGTATTTTATTTCCTTCCTGAAAGCCATTTTCCATTAGAAGCGGGATTTGGCAACATCGCTGTCTTCTAATTCTCGGTCGTGCTGGGCGGATTCCGCTGGGTTTTCTAGGCATGCCGCGCGCGCTGCCGTTTGATGCGATTTATGTGCTGCTATCTAGTGCAGCGGACTCAGGTCGGGTCAATCGGCAGGCCCCGGAAGTAGAACTAAAAGGATTGCAGATGTTAAAGCAAGGAAATTGTTCGTTTTACTCAATTATGAACTTTCGTGTTTGTTTATTCTGTAATCGTATGATTAATGTTATTACGGCGCAAATTTATGGAATGATTTAATTACGGATAGTGGTAGTATTTAATTATTAAGATGCGTCCCGGAAGGTAATGAATAATGTCAATTTTTCCGAAACGTGACTCGTAGTCAGTTTCAACTTTCCTGTAAATAATTAAATTATTTAGTCGAATAATTAATAAGACTTATAACGTCATAGATAATAGGACGCTATAAAAATATAAATTTTAAAACACTGGTTTTTAACCCTTTGAATTGCGAGAAATAAGATAGCTACTGAAACTGAAAGTTGCTAAATTTAATTACCGCTATATATAATTTTTGTTGCTGTTAAATGCTCGTATGCCCCAAAAACCCTATAGCGTCGAAGGCTGGTTTCTTTAAAGTAGAATTGTTTGAATTGTAGGTAGGTATTATACAGGAGCATTGATTTCTCTCTTCTTCTTCTTCTTCTTCGTACTTTAGGACTCGAGAGTCCTGTGTTTTTCTTCAACTTCCTAGTCCTGGGATGCTGATGTCCAGCTTCGGTGGTCTTCCTGGAAGTCTGGAGCTGTTAGGTTTTTGGTCTTTGGCGATTTTTGCCATTCGGTCGTCGGCCATTCTCTCTACATGGTCTCTCCACGCTTTTCTCCATGCTAGTGTGTGTCCTGTTATGGATCTTAGGACTCGCATTTCTGTTGTTCTTATAGTCTAAGAGCTAGTGAACCATCCGAGTAACCCGTTTCCCACAAAGCTAGAAAATTTTTAAATTATGTTTTATTATCGGTCAATTATGAAAATAAGAGTCTGGCAGGCATCTCGCGGTTGCGTCATCATCCCTTAAATTTTTGAACATGTCAAAAAAAATTTTTTTTTTAATCTTCTCCCACAAGGCTACAATTTTAATACGTTGTAATTTACATAAGTTTAAATGTAAAAAAAAATTGACAACCTATTTTGAGGGTTGCAAGTAAGTGCCAGACGATAGCGAACTTGTCATCGGGATAGTAATTCATAACCTGCTCCCACAAGGCTGAAATTTTAAGGGCATATTCTATCAATAATTTAAAAAGTACATGTAAACAGCCAAACTATTTTGACGGTTGCAAGTGTCTGCCAGACGAGTATATAATAGTCATGACGCTCGATGGGAGTGCGAGCGTATCAGACTTGTTCGAGTTCCAATGTCAGAAATAGAGAATACATCTATTGTGTATAGGCATTCCAACAGTAATTTAAAGGAAAAAATGAGTGCTCATGAGATGGTGAGACGTATCTACATGAGCGAGTGAGATGAAGGAACCGGTAAGACCAGCTGGTCATTTAAAACGCAGGCAAACATCGGCACAGCTTATCCACTACCAGCTAGTCCTCTCTACCGAAATCGGAAAGTTGGAATGTCCACAGTCGAGTGCGCATCGGTATTTTTAATAGACGGTTAATTTTAAAATTAATTTTTGCTTCAAAATCCTCGATAAATTCCTCCGAAGCCACGGCTATCGCCCTAAAAAAGTCCGAAATTTCGGATTTTAATGCAATTTAGCCATTTAAAATCGTTTTTAGACGATAAAAAGTTTATTTTAAGTTAAACGAACTGCCAAAAGTATTAATCAGATGCCCAGACGTTTAAAACAATATTGAGTCATGGCCCTCTTCTAAAATTTGCACGGCACTTTCCCAAATCAAAGGATGCCGCCACAAGATGACTAGCTGGTAGTGAATAAGCTGTGGAAACGTCTATTACATTATTTATCGGCGTGGCACAAAGCTATTAAAAAATTATAATAGTATTATTAAAAAACAATTTATTACTTCTTAATTTTTACTACTAGTGTTAATTATGGAAGCAGTGAATATAATTTGTGTCATATGCAGACTTGATATTTGCCAAAAAAACAACAAAAAGCATTGTCATAATTATGTAGTTAAAAATAATTCAGTTGTTTCGATTTTTAATAATAACTTGTCTTGCATAAATCACCAAGAGGTAGACACAAAAATTATACAACACATTTGACAAATCAATGAAGACAATCTGAATATCTTAATTAAATCATCAGATACTGATATTTTAATTATAATGCTTGGAAATATGGACAATTGCACATTTTTTTGGAATAATTTCATGCACTGACCGGTTGTGACTACAATCATTTTTCAAAAAAGGGAAAAAACGGCCTTTTTCAATTCTTAAAAAAAATTTAGAATATCAAAAAGCTCAAAAAACTTAGAAGTGCTTATATAACATGGCGTAGCTGTGAAATTTTTCCAGTTATTGAAAAATTTGTCTGTGAAATTTATGGCAGCAAAGGAGTTGCTGTTAACGAAATAAGATATAATAAATTTATGATCACTTATAAACCAAAAAAAAAAAATGAACCATTTAATAAAAAATATTTAAATTACGATTCATCGAATTTACCACCGTGTCAGTCCGAATTACATGAGCATTTTCTACGCGCACAATATATAACGAGTATATGGAGTAATGCCAATCTTAAAATACAACGTTAAAAACCAGAGAATAATGGATGGATTATTGATGATGATAAATATATATACAACCGGTATGAGGATAACACTGCTCTTTTACAATCAGATCAATCTAATAACATTGAGTCAGGTAAATAATTTTTGTGTTTTATTTGTACGCATAGTGTTTGTATGTTAAAAAAAATTTCCCTCATTCCATTTTGTTAATAAAATTTTTGATTTCTTTTCCAGAAAACGATGAAACGATAGATAATTATCATTTTGGTTCAGAAGATGAAGACTAATAGTTGCCATAATAATGTACAAAGACCTATGGAAACTAATAAGTTTTAATAATAAATAATTGTTAACATAAATAAACATTTATACTTAACATATAACTCTGTTTTTCTTTAATTTCAGTAATCCTTCATCGTATCTTCGTAATATAATACAGCATATTCTCTTTTTCTGACATTGGAACTCGAACAAGTCTGTTGCGCTTGCACTCCCGTCGAGCGTCTTGACTATTATATACTCGTCTGGCAGACACTTGCAACCGTCAAAATAGTTTGGCTGTTTAGATGTACTTTTTAAATTATTGATAGAATATGCCCTTAAAATTTCAGCCTTGTGGGAGCAGGTTTTAAATTACTATCCCGATGACAACTTTGCTATCGTCTGGCACTTACTGGCAACCCTCAAAATAGGTTGTCAATTTTTTTTTACACGTAAACTTATGTAAATTACAACGTATTAAAATTGTAGCCTTGTGGGAGAAGATTAAAAAAAAAATTTTTTTGGCATTTTAAAAAATTTAAGGGATGATGACGCAACCGCGAGATGCCTGCCAGACTCGTATTTTCATAATTGACCGATAATAAAACATAAGTTAAAAAATTTCTAGCTTTGTGGGAAACGGGTTACTCGGATGGTTCACTAGCTCTCCTACTATTAGCAAGCGTTTGGTTGTTGTGTTTTCCGCTCTTGTTTCTGCGGCGTATGTCATCACTGGTCTCACGCACGTTTTGTAGATTCTGACTTTACTCCCTACACTCATGTGCTTCTTTCTCCAGATGACGTCTCGTAAGTACTCCGATATTAGAGCGGCTTTTGATGTTTGATTTCTTACTTCCTCCTTTAGATTCCTGTTTCTCGTGATGTTAGCTCCAAGGTATTTAAAGGTCATCACCTGTTCTACACTTTGATTGTAAACGGCGAGTTTGAATCTTCGGGGCTCTCTGGATATAGTGAGTGATTGTGTTTTCCGGGTAAAAACTAACCCAAGCTAACCCAAATTAACCCAAATTTAAAAAAACAAAAAATTCGCGACACTGACGGAAATCGAACCCGGTTCCATTTTATATGTATTTGTAGTTTGTTCGAACTTGTATAAGAGTCTTTGTAGGTTGTCTTCATCCTCGGAGACTATCACTGCATCATCAGCGTAGCACATTATTTTTATTTCTGCATTTCCCATTCGACATCCCCTTTCATTTTGTTTTGTTTTTGTAATGATTTCATCCATGATGATGTTAAACAATATAGGGCTTAGGCTGTCTCCTTGTCTAATTCCTGTGTTGACGGGTATTCTCCTTGTTGTTCTATTTTCTGCTATTACGAGTGTGTGATTGCCGATGTTCAGCTCTCTGATGATGGACACAATATTCTGATGAACTTTCCTTTCTTCTAGGAGTTTTATGACGTCTGTCAGTCTTACTTTGTCAAATGCTTGGGTAAGATCTATGAAACACATGAACGCCGGTTTCTTGAATTCAATAGCTTTTTCGGCTATTTGGCGCAGTATGAATATGGCATCTATAGTGGATCTATTGTGTCTGAAACCTTGCTGCTCCTCACATATTCCCGTGCTAGTCACTTCTTCTGCCAATATTTTTGTCAACAGCTTCGAAACTGTGCTTAGAAGGGTGATTCCTCTATAGTTTTTAGGGTCTGTTTTCTCTCTTTTTTTGAAGATTGGGACTGTTATGCTGTCCTTCCATTCTGAAGGTACTTTTTGTAGAGACAATATTTTATTGTAAAAATCCTTTAATTCACCCATGAGTGCATCCCCCCCATACTTGATCATTTCGTTCGTTATCTCGTCTATACCAGGTGATTATCAATTTTAGAGCGGTTGCCGTTTGTTTGATTTTATCTATCGGTATCTGCCAAGTTGGTGGTGTTTCTTCATTTGTGGGTGTCTCCTTGGTCTCCGTGTTTTCCTCTTTATCACTGTAGAGTTGTTCAAAGTGTTTTTCCCAGTCTTCAGTAGTGATCTTTTAAATTTGGATATATTCGTTAACTCGTCTTTTTCTGTTTCTCAGCATATTCCAAATTCTTTTCTGTCCTCCATATAGGTCGTGTTCCATATCGGCAGAGAATTTTTCCCAATGCTGTCGTTTAATTGACTTGATTTCTGCATTGACCCGGTTTCTGACCGTCTTATATACCTCGTACGTAATTGTGTTCGATCGGTATTGCAGGTACGCTTTTCGTTTTTCAGCTGCTAAGTCCTTTACCTCTTGTTTAAACCAAGGTTTAGTGTTTCGTTTTCCGGTTCTGGTTTTATTTCTTTTTCCAAGTGCTTCTTCGGCTGCATTTACTAGATTTGTGCGTAATTTATTCCATGCCATTTCCACGTCGTCATAATTTTTATCCCTTTATTTGCAATCTTCTATTTCAGCCTTTGTTGGTATAGATGTTTCGTAGAATAATTTGTTAGTGCCTCCATATTGAGTTTACTGGTTGTTTCGTTCTGTTTTTCCTTTATTTAGTATGTCATGACTCTTATTTTTGCCATTACGAGATTGTGATTAGTAGCAGCATTTGCGGAACTTAAAGCTCTTACGTCCAGCACTTGGGAGGGGTGAATGTTTCTGTTTGTTATTATATAATCTATTATGGACTTTTGTCCTCGTGTGTTTTCAAATGTGAATTTATGTTGCGGTTTATGTTGAAAGAATGTGTTGTTAATTCGCAGTTCGTTAAGGGCGCATATCTGTATAAGTTGTTCACCGCTGTCGTTGATTGTTTCTTCATTAAATCGGTGTTTGATCCCCACCATTGTTTCATTGCCAATCCTTGCATTAAGATCTCCCAGGATAATTACTTCATCTTGCTTTGAATTGCTTGAAAATGAGTTTAGAAGTGCCTGATGATCCTCCCGAGGTGGTAGAAGCAGCAAGACTAGCTAATCAAAACTTGCTGCCGACGAAATCTGGTGCAGTATATGAAGCTGCCTTTGTCAAGTTCAACAAATAGTGCACTGGAAAAAAAGTAATGCAATACTCTGAGAACGTTTTATTGGCATAATTTACCGAAATGACACTGAAAATGAAGAGTTCTACGTTGTGGGCTCATTATTCAATGATAAGGTCCGTGTTAGATTTGAAGCATAATGTGAACATTGAAAAATTCAAGAATTTGCGTGCATTTTTAAAAAAGCAAGGAGAAGGTTATAAGCCAAAGAAATCGAGAGTCTTTTCAAGGGAACAGTTCAGCAAATTTTTGTCTGACGCCCCAGATGATGGTAATAAAATTACATTTTGTTTGTTTCACATTGTGCAACCCAACACTTAATTTTTTTAGGTAGTTTTGATATTTGGAATATCTGGGGCATGTCGTTGCAACGAACTAGTGAATATGACAGTTAATGATCTTGAAGATATGGGTACTTTGCTGCTAATAAAAATGTCCAACACTAAAAATAATAAGAGTAGAACCTTCAACGTCCTGGGGGATGAATATTTAAGCAAATATAGAAAGTGCGTTAATTTGCGTCCTGCCGAATTTAGGGAACGACGTTTTTTTTTTGAAATATCAAAATTGGAAATATTATAAAGCTGTTATGGGTATCCATAAAATTGGTAGTGTAGCAAAAGATGTGGCATTGCATCTGAAGATTCCAAATTGGAAAGAAAATACAGGGCACTGTTTAAGATGAACTTCTGCACAATGCTTGTTGATAGAGGGGGGGGGGGGGGCGATATTATTACGCTGAAAAGACATGGGGGTTGGAAATCTGATGCAGTTGCCGAAGGGTACATCGAAGATTCTGTGCAAAGTATAACCAAAATTGCTTAGAGAATTCTTCAACCTAGCTCTGCGGAAAATCTCGAACAACCTCCATTTAATGGACCCTCTATAACGGTACAAGCAATGGATTTTTAAAAACTGTTCACCCTTAAAAAATTGTTATGAGTAGTACTGATATTGCATGAAGTGGGGGATCCTAAAATGATGCAAATCTTCACAAGTGCACTTTTACTATAAATATTACCAATAAATAAATACCACTGTGAATACCAATAATCTTGTGTATTGTGTAAGTGCCCGTTTATTAAAACTCAATTCCGCTCTCGATAAATTAAAACAAATTTTAAATTTTATTTAAAAAAATTAATTGGTAGTATTATACTGTATTTATACGCTTAGGAGTATAAGTACTTATACTCCTAGTCCTATAAATGACACTTAATGTCATTGAGAAACCACCTAAATTCTATTGAAAGTACTAGAGCCGTTTCGAAAATATGTTTGAAATTATAAAAAAAAGTTAAACCCCTATATTTTTGAAAAAGCATCTGCTGATCGTCTTATTTTTGGGCAAGGAATCATACCACGAGGGATAAAGGACCCTGTATAATTTCACACTTTTTGTAAATCAGTTCCTGCAACTTTCTGAATTTATTCTAGTACAAGCTGACCGGTACTACCGTCTTACAACATTGTAAATCAGAATATTCACATACATCAGGAAGTATTAAGGATATATTCTATAGAAGTATAATCTCGTAAATAACATTTTAATAATCCCTTATTAGATGATGTTTTAATAAATCTTTAACGATAATTTTACGGTAACGGCTACCATATTTGTCCCTAACCTTTACCGGTACTCTTCATTTTATAGGAGCCGCCTAGCAGGAGTAATTATCATTTTTAAATGTCATATTT
>JAEQML010080215.1:0-11675 GCA_016904865.1 Pissodes strobi | reverse complement strand
AGCTACTAAACAAATATCACCCTGTCGCAAGTTTGAACTTGAACTTGAAGATTGTTATATAAACATTAAAGGCAAACTATAAACAACGCGAGCAATCAACGGGAGCGACTTTGAACCTTATGCATGCAATGATCATCACTTTGTTTTATATAAATACGCTACTGAATCCTCAGTTCGGCAGACTTAGTCTCACCTCCAGCTCCCAAGGTTAGTCACTTGACGACTGCCTCCTGGGTTCTATCCGCTCCTAGAGTTAGTCATACGACTGCTTTAGGTTCCATTCCTTTCCTACCAAACCTGGTACCGGTTAGCCACTTGACGACTGCTAGGACCAGGGGTTGCACAACCTCCATAGTAAAGTCTTGACAAGAAGTTTGTCAGAGTGTTGAGAAATACAAGTGTCTAAATAGTCAGTTAAAAAGTTTAGTGAAATCTCTTAGTGTTCTTAAATAAAACCCAACCCTTAAGAAAAACTATAAATGATAAGACAGTAAACAAAGACCTATAAACAGTACCTCAAATCGAGAAAACATGCGCACCGTAGTAATCGGGTATAATAGAATCTCATTTTTTCTGACCAATAATTGTTGTTAAAGTTTTATCGTTAATACATTGTTATTGTTATAAACTAAACGTGCTTACTTTATCATCTCTTCTTACCCCACGTAACGCGATCCCGGTCTACCTCAGTTACCCCCCGGCACGCTAAACAAGGCGTGTCCTCACGAGTAGAACATCCAGTGGAAGAGTAAAGGAAGCATTGAGACCCCGTCATTGTACTAATCGCGACGAGGCCCTTCTCTGAGAAGTTATTATTTAAATAAACGCGCTACCCCTTAAATTATTCGTGACAATATTAATAACGCCAATACCATCTGAAAAACGATAAAAAAAATGAAAGTTCGTATTTAAAAAAAGAAAGTTGATGATGATCCCTTGAAGACGAAACGTCGGATTTCAAACTGGATACCATCATTAGATAGAGCGGAAAAAGTGGCAATGCAAAAGTGCAATTCAATTTGAAATCCGTTTTTAAATAAGCCCAGGAAAAAATAAAACGAATTTTGAAAATTTTGGTTTTTCCGGGTATCTCCGGAAATACTAGGAACTTTAAAACTTTCTAAACGGCATATTGCTAGGCACCTAAATGCGCAATTTTGCCTTAATTTGATCGACACTGTATCTCTTACGGTTTTCGAGTTCCCCATACATAGACACGAATTCGAGCCACCCTGTACTTTACGACAAATTATCGACGCAGTCAGTGTGGCCAGTGTGCGTTGACAAAAGTAGAAGACCAGTGAATCTTTGTATTACACTTATAGCATTTCTATAGTTAGTATGTATTTTGCCAACAGCAGGACCCTTAAAGCATATCAGATTTTCGAATTCTTTGCTGGACTTCTTTAGAAAATCTTAAAGCTTGAGCGAATCTCACCTCTCCAATATCATCCTCACGTGACTCAACTAACAATTCATCTATGTAATAAAGATCTCGCTTTTTTAGGTCATATCCAAAAAATCTTGAGTTTTTTGTTGCAACATTGGATGACGAGGAGACAAACATAAAACTACTAGCTACTAACAATAAATATTCTCCTTCTTGCTGGTGAAAACGCCACCTGGTCAGTTTGCAACAACTCAACATTGTTGCTCTTTTGTCCTTTTGGTATGGACAGTTTGTCTCCATTTTGTCTTGTCTGAATACCTTATTTTTTTGTGTCGCAATTTTGTCGTGTCTTTGTCTTAAAATCCTGTTCACTTTTTGTCTACTTGATCTGGACCCGGCATAAGACTTCTAAGACACATTTTTCAAAGTGTATTATAATCAAGATTATAATATAATATCTGGTTATTAAATGTATTTAAAAAATACTTACCTTTTATCTTTCGACAAAGAAAATAATGTTTTAATCACACAATCATAGAAAAACCATCAAAACAACTAACACTTCTCTGGTCACAGTTTATTACGCATTTATTATTTTACAAATAATAAATGAGTTAACTAAACTGGTATAAAATTTGTTTTACAAAATCTAAATGCCGCCCTATATCCTTGCGACTTTTTCTTTCCATCGACGAGAGTAGAGATGCATGGCGAAAGCGCAGTGTTTTTTATGAATTCGACAATTCAAAATATATAATAAATTAATTTTCATTATATTGGAGCATAAAAAAACAAATTGTCTGCAATGTGAATATTATGAATAATATGAAGGGATTTAAGTTTTAAGCTTGGTTTCTGTAGAATGTCTTAAGCATGACAGTTTTGCATACTTTTATATTAAAAACGTAAATTTTACTGTCTATACCGGCACGGCGGCCTGCGGCCGCCCTTAGATATTGCCGCCTTTGTGTCTGCACAACCTGCACACCCGTAAGAACGGCCCTGGCTTTAGGGCTTTTGAAGATATTTAAGCATTCCGGTACTTTTTACTAACCGTGTATGTAGATCTATATACGTCATTGCGTGAAATCTCTTTTATGCGGTTATGCGGGACACATTGTTTTCGGCCGATTTTGTGGGATAATTCGAGGCAAAATTTTTCTTTAAACATCAAAGTCTATTTCATTTGCGGTAAGCAGATACATTCAAAATATTCGTTCATATTGCCATTATTCGGATTATTTCTTCTATTTTTGCATTCCCTCCATTAAATATTATTTGATTGGTTTGCATCTAAAATGGGACTTGATAGTTAAATGCTATTTCTTATACAATCTTTGATACTTTTGGTCTTCAGCACTCATCGTTTATTTTTGTGTTACGTTCTGGTTGCTTAAAATCTCGTCGAAAAACGATTAATCCTGCGCTGCGAAACAGAGGACAACCGCAGCAACAACAGGTTAGTCAAAATCGCAGTCAAGTAAACTCAAATGTAAATAAAAACACTAACCTAAATGTACATATCAAACCACAAACCGTTAACGCAAGCCAAATTGTAAATAGCACGAACAGCTTGCAAAACGCTGTAAATCGCGCAAATAGCTTAGTTAACTTTGGCGAATTAATCCGAGCATTAAATGATTATGCTAACCTAATTGAGTCCTGTCAGGGGAACAAATTTGAGGTCCTTCAGGCCTCAATGCAGTTCTTCAGTGAGGACTTCAATGGATATAACATATAGATTACACGATGCCAATTAACGTTCTCTCGTGGAACTGTAATGGCATTCGCTCCAAACTCGGAGAATTGAGAAATTTTATTTATGATAATCCCGATATTCACATAATATTTCTGCTTGAAACCAACATCGATGTTGGTTTCCAGCTGAAATTTTACGATAGAGTCCTGCGTTTTGATAGGCCCGATCGACGCGGGGGAGGCGTGGCCTGCCTGATTCGCAGGTCAGTCCTTTATAAGCAGATCCTAGGCCTGAGGTCCGTCATTGAACACGTAGCTATCGAGCTAGAAGGTGGCCTGCGGATAGTGGCGCTTACTCTCCCCCGGGTCTCAGCCTCCAGGAAGGAGATGTTTTAGCTCTGCTGCCTGCCGGCAGGAAGACGCTCCTGTTGGGAGATATCAACGCAACGCACGTTAATTGGCGTGGTTTTTCCAACAGGAGTGGACGCTTGTTACACAGGTTAGTAGAGCAGAACATTGACTTGGTCTATTATCAAACTCCCAATCCTACACACTATCCCGGTAACCGTTTTAATCCATCGTTCCTGGATATTGCTATCACTCGAGGAATAACTAACGGTTCAGCGCTCGTAGAGCTGAACGAGCTTAACTCGGGCCACCTCCCAATCAAGATTAGTCTGCGTACAAGACTCCAAGTAGGGCAGGAAACAATCCTGTCTTACAGAAATCGTGATTGGAGGGAGTTCCGAGCGAGGCTTAGCCAAGCAACAGATATTCCGAGACAAATAGATTCTATCCCAGAACTCGAGAGCGAGGTGCAAGCTCTAGTCACGAATATCCAGCGCGTCAGAGACGCAATCTGCCCTTCTGTCAGAAAACGTCCGTTTACTGATACACTTCCAGATCACATCATAACCCTCATCACTTCCCGCAACCGTATCCGGCGTAGGTGGCAACGAACGAGGGTTGCCGAAGACCATGTATGTTTCACAGCAATGACCGGGGATATAAAGGCTCTTATAGCGGCATATAGGAACGAGAAGTGGATGGAGTATGTAAATACTATTAACCGTCACGATGGCTCGCTGTGGAAGCTCACCAGGCGCGTTCGTGGAGGCACCGCTGACTTTCCCGCAATTCAACATCAAGGTGATGTTATAACTGACGATAATGGGAAAGCGGAGGCCTTCGCGGACTACCTGGAGGGCGTCTTCAGCGAGTCACCGAACTCGGTACCATTCCACGACGTTGTTGACACCGCAGTGGAAGCTTTCATCGCCACAAAATATCCTATTCCCCCAGAAGTAAACTATTAATCACCCCTCTTGATATCAAGAGGGTTCTCGCCCGCCTACCCGGAAACAAAGCCCCCGGCCCTGACGGTATTCCGTATATTCTTCTTAAGAATATGCCGAATAAAACCGTCATCCACTTAATGCACATCATAAATGCTATTTTGCGCCTCCAACACTTTCCGCTTCCCTGGAAGAAAGCGGTTATAATACTGTTTCCTAAACCGGGCAAAGATACGAGCCTTACGGCCTCGTACCGCCCAATTTCCTTGCTCGACACGCTGGGCAAAGTAACCGAGAAACTCATTATGTCGAGAATGAGCAGTGTTGTTGAAAATCTGAGGATTTTGCCCCAGGAGCAGTTCGGCTTTCGCTGCGGTCATAGCACCACTATGCTCGCAGCGAAGGTCGCGCAAGACACGCTCAACGGCTTCAATGAGAGCAAGGCAACAGCACTGTTACTGCTCGACATAGAGAAAGCATTCGACAAGGTATGGCACAATGGGCTTGTTTACAAGCTTTTCGCTATACATGGCATGCCTTTACATATAGCATCCCTCATTGCGTCGTACCTTGCGAATCGCTCTTTCTCGGTTCGTGTCCACAGTAACATCTCAGGCCCTAGACGCATTAAGTCTGGAGTGCCACAGGGAACAGTATTGTCACCGCAATTATTCAGTCATTTTATAGCTGACTGTCCATCTCACCCATCAACCTCCTTTGCCCTGTACGCTGACGACACTGTGATCTATTCACAGTCGCCAGACGTGCAGGTGGCAAAGCAAAATCTCACGCTACATCTCAACCTTCTAGCCCCCTATTATAGGGACTGGAAAATTTCCTTAAACGCGGCGAAGACAGAACTAAGTATCTTGACGCGTAAACGCAATTTTGACATGGCGCCTATAATCATAGGCAATGCGGCGATCACGCCGAAGGACCCCGTCAAATACCTAGGGATAGTCTTCGACCGCAAACTCCTTTTCTCTAAGCACATCGCGGCGATAAGGGCTAAAAACATCATGACACAAAAAAACCTGAACCCGCTCATAAGGACTAGATCCTATATGAGCCTGACTAACAAACTCACAATTTACAAAACAATCATCAGACCAACACTTCTCTACGGGGCACCAGTTTGGTGCTCGGTAGCGAAGACACACCTGAAACATATACAGACAATACAGAACAGATACCTGCAGGCTGCTTTCTCCCTGACACTGTGGGACCGAGTGCGTGTCACAGACCTGCACAACATGGCAAACGTAGACTTTATTGATCAGCACACCAATAAACTTGCCTGCAAATTTTATGAATACGGTATCAGGGGGTCAGAATTGACCGCAGGTATCGCCAACATACGATACGACCCGCTACGCAGACTCAAACATGGACCACTATACAAACACACGGACTTATTTTACCAAGAACTTCGACCACCATAGTTGACTAACTTACAACCAAAAACATCTATTGAGAATTAACACGAACTAACAAACATACAAACGCCAGGAGCAGGTACAAAGCACAAGAAACAGTATGCCTGTACTGAACAACATGAACAAACACACCAAACAAGGCAATTATTAGCGCAAATCTCGATCAATTCTTTGAATTCAGTGTGTGCGATCGAATTAGCAGGAAAAATCGAATCGAAGCAAACATGACTAACGCGGGGAGGAGCCATCCGACCTAGTCGGTCTTGTGGGCGGAGCCTACAAGCCCTACTTGTACAGACAAGACAGACCGACTGACATCACTCTCGCCGTAGCCACGGAACCGCGCGTGCTGTCCCATCCTTGCAACTTTTACGTGTTCCGAGCGAATAACTATATGTTATACCCAGCCTTAATATAGGCACAAATGTATACATCGTATATGAATATGTACGATGATATGCATACTGCAGCTGGCAACTATGCCAAACACTTGTATATATGTATATATTGTATATATTGTATATATCAATGTTACATGTTTGTGCTATCCCATTTAAACAAGAAGCAGGTTTTTTGAACGTACTTTTTCCTGCGTATATAGGTTTGAACAACCCCTCAAATAAACTTTACAGAGCACTACAACCATATAGGCAAACTGTCAATGCAAATCAATTGAAGGGATATCCCAAGTAATTGCGCAAAACTTGACTGCTATTTTTGACAAACTCTAGAAGGGCCGACATCAGCCCATAAGGCGCAGATGTTTAGTTCGCGGGTGCATTCGTGCGGGCTAGTGCGAAGCAAACTCGCGTAACGTGAACATCACACTTTAGAGATAAGAGATTGTCTGTAAGCATATAAAAATGTTAATTATGAAATAAAGTTATTCTGATTCTGATTCTAAGTATCAATGTTTCCCAAACATTTTATTGTACCAAATTTAGAAGTGTTGATCCACATAAAATTAAGTGGGTCTTGTGGCACACCTATATCTACGATTTGGCAATTTATTTTCATTAGAAAGGGTGTGCTCTAAGAGCCCCCAAAGTTCGAGTTTTGAGGTTAAAGCGGTTTAGAACCGTGAATTTACACTACCACTTTCCCGGGTGTAACGTGAAAATAAGAAAATTTTAGGAGCCGACGCCGAGTGCAGTACAGGGTTGCCAAAGGTTGCACATTTTCGTATTGCGCGAAATAGTGGGCTCCATTCGTAAGACAAAGTCAGTGTGCAATCGCAATCATTCACATGTATAAAAGAAAGAGATCGATACACTCATTGTTTACTATTTTTACTAAATGAATTTTTCTAAAGAAACTACAGCAAACATCTCACGAATAAATCTGGCAACAGTGTGCCTTCTTACAAATATTGGTTTCGGGTATTGTGATAAATGACAGTAACAAGGAGGATATTTACAAGTAAAATTTAATTTTAATTAATTGGGCCATCGCCATCAGTCGGTTTGAGTCAGGACTGGAATAACACAGAGGCCTCTCCTTCTACGTAAATGTTTTCTACTTAATATTTTTACTCGTGAATTGATATTCAGGTGTGTATTACCTATGTTTCTAGTGCTTTTGTGAAGTGATGCTGCAAAACTGTATCAAAACTCGAATTTTGGGTTGTTTTTTCGGCTCAAACTTGGGGGATCCTCCGTTTTTTTTTTGGCTTACTTAATCTGCAGTCAAAATAGGTTTATTTAATTTATCAAAATAATTAAAACATCATGGTTAAAACTTTAAAAGACACTACGTACTATTACTGATACATAAAACATCTTATGTTTTCTTAAGTTGTGTAGCCTAGAACCCTAGAATGAAGCTGAGATAAACAAATTGGTCACGTACTTATGTAAATTCATTTTGTTTGACTCCACCCAGTCGTGACGCCCTAAACGGTTGCCTGAGCTACCTGGGCCTATGACCATGAGCAACGAGACAACGGGGCCTTCATACGTCTGTCACATAAACATATGAGTACACAAACATCGTGTTTGATTTGTCACGGCCCAATTTTAATTTAATTGGTCAGACTTTGTGCACGCCATAGTTGGATCATTTAGGTAGGCAGGTATATCGTATAAATTGTATACAGCCAAGCAGCCTTAAACATTATTTATTCTAATAATAAAAATTTGGAAAATATATTTGTGTTGTCATGTGTATTGTTAATGAGGTATTTCGGAGACCTTTCTATGTTAGGAATAATTATACATTTTGTAAATTTATGATCTTGTCTCTGCCAAACCCTGACACTATCTTGAGAAGGTCGCACTCTCTAAATAGTGAAGGTAAAAATATCCATGTAGGCCTAAGAATAATTTATTAAGATTAACTTTAACAAACTCACATAACTCAAACAGGTAGTGATATAGGATCTCCTACACTTACCCAGCACTTCAATTATGCATCGATAGTTGCGTGAAAAAAAAAAACAGAAATTCAGTAACTGTAGCTATTCAGTACGAATAAGGCCCTTCTTCCTCTTTCACGAAGCCTGAAATAAAGATAATTCCAGGCAAAATATACACCATATACACTGATATATGCCAAAATTACTATAGGTAAACGAAAATAGGCATCAATAAGATAGGATAACGATGCCTAAAGATTAGTGGAAAACCAGAAGGATACCTCCAGAGCATTTCAAAAGGAAATCTTCCATTTCCCTTGGGAAAACTGGGAAAGGTTTTAAGTATATGTTTTCAATTATTGTCGGTGCCTTTATTAAACTCATTAAGATTTATGTTTCTAAAACAACAAAGTCATATGAATCTATTCATCAAAAGTCATACTTCCACACTTGCAGTAAACCTACGGTTATCGATGCGTAGATTTATTTGCCTCAAATTGCGTTCTAAACGATCTGAAGATGAGAAGACGAGCTAGGACTGGAGAATTTGGACATTTGTCAAGCAATTTTAGGTTGTTTCAATGTAAAATATTACTGAAATAAGTAATTTGAAAATATAGAACACAAAAAATATTTGTATTTTATAATATTAATCTTGCCCTGTTACGTTTTCTACCCCTGCCCAGTGATCTTAAGCACACACCGTTTTTATGCTTTAATTTTCCGTTCTTAGGTTGCAGAGCAGTTAAAATTTAACCTTTATGGCTGGCCGTCCTAAATCTGGGATGTCACATAAGTATGAATTTTATGAACTTCCGTGCGACATAAAAACTTACTCGTAAAACGTCTAATAAATGGGAAACCGAATGGCAACAAAAATAATTCACTTCAGTTTATTTGTGTTCCGCTGCTACCGGCGAATCTTTTGTAACTTTAATGGGCGCAAACTAGATAGGATCGCCCATAGGCGTTCTACACAGGAAGCAAGGGAGCCATTTGGTCCTGCTTCTTCTTCTTTCCCCTCGCATCTGTTCACGGTAATGTCAAGAATTGTGAGATGTGCCAAATAAAAGGTCTACTAAACTAGATAGATAGATAGATAGATATTTCGGACATCATTTGCTTACAAATATTGATCCTAATACGGCCTCTCATTTGCTTTCAAATATTGATCCTACTGATTATACGGTTATTTTAGATTCTGGAACGCCGGCGCGCCGGCGCCGTTTGACTTATTACTTAATACATTTTTTGTAATACATTTAACCATAAAAAATAAAAATGAAAATAAAGCAATCTGTATTTTAATTGTATCCTTTCCCTTTTAATATTTTCCTAATTTTTATAAATAAATAAATTTTTTTAAATATCAAGTCTCATTATTGCCGATTTACGTGATGACTATCAATGCCGTGAGAATAAAATATTTAGAGGTTATTTTTTATTCTTTATGAATATGTTATGTTAAGACTGCCGAAATTTTAAAGATAATGTTAATCTCGATTAGTTGAATAATTCAGTATAATATATTCAAAATAGAATTAACGGCTTTAGCCCACTTAGTTATCAGATGCGAGTTTACTTCACCACCATGGAAAACCAAAGTGTATAAATTACAAATATATAAAAAATAGACGGATTTGTTTACTAAATATGAAGACGCTGATATCGTTCCCTTCTTCTTTCTCCTCTTATAAAATAGTACGAAAGCTGTACTATTACTTACCGCTACTGCGGCGCTGTTGCTGATGACACCTAAGAGTATGTCTTGGAATATCGGCAGTTTGTTTTTAATAATGAACATAGTCCGGAGCTGGTGCGCAGTGAAACTAAACGATGTTACCCGCTCAAATGTCGATTTTATCTACTCATACATATGTCATATATTTTCAGACCCTCAACATTTTTCAGGGTCTTCCATCTTTGAAAGGTCACCTCTATATTATTGTTTTTACTTTAGGCGCGATTTTTACGACAATAAACTGTTCACCGTATATGCAGCTTCAATTCTGACATCTTTTGGCACAGCATCTTCTTCACACTATTCTTTTTGTATATTAAAATGGCATGTTTTTTAGAACAATTTCAAATTTTGTTAATAGCGCTATGAACAGAATTCATAACAACCGCTAACCGTACAGCGATCACGCCAATTTGACTGCCAATATTAATTAATCAAACTCTTTCCTTTTTATCAATATTTAATACATGTTTCAGCTCAGGAATAAAATTGAATATTATACACGATGCTGACGATGCGACGGTAAAAAGGCTTTAACCTGTTCATGGAATTAACCCAATTAACATTTTCTACTCAAAGCCTGTGAGTTAGACACAGGCAAAGCATCTTTTTGCCAAAAAATAAACATGGCCCCTAATTAGGGAGCGGGAAAAGTTTTCCCGTTCCCTGATTTTAAGTGCTAAATTTGCAGTTATTTAGTCACAGAATAAGCATAAAGTATATTAACATGGGTTAAAATTATACAGCGATGCAGTCTACAAGATTAATCTAGTACATTTTAGCGTCAATAGTCTAATTTTAAGTAAAATTCTTTTTTATTACGCATGCATTATAATCAACGATTATCGCACGCTGCAGCGTGCTTAAATTGATGTTTATGATGCGCCTACTTTTTTAAAGGTTGCTATAGAAACATTTGATCATGTCAAATGTGACAGGTTAATATATTCGTCAATATATCCCTTAATTTTAATATTTAAAACATTTTTGAGATTATGATGCATTCGTAATAAAAAATAGCGTATGATATACGTGTATAAGAGATCTTTAAAGCCCTTGCAACTTACAAAACACTCCGCTGCGCGTCGTGTTTTGAAATATGTCGCGCGTGCTTTAAAGACCCTCTTATACACTTATATAATAATATACTATTACTTATTCTGACCTTACTTGTGACAAATACTTCAAAATTAGCTGCCTATTCAATTACAACAAAGCATACAAATACATTTCCATAGCAACGCTTGATGAATATTAGATAAATACCTGTCTTGCTTGTCTTGCCAGTTTGACGTTTGTTTTCATTTGAATACAAAATGTATTATCAGCGAATATTAACTACGACAAGAAGGTCCACTCAATGGCAAAAGAGCGCTACAAAGGAATCGTCGTTTATTTTCTTCGTTGCCTGGTAACGATCGGCGAACTTCGCCGTACACAGGTTGAATTTAAATAAAAGCTGGCCATAAACGATATTTTCGTTTGCGGTATATTTAATCAAATTTATGACGAAATTATTTATAGCACTCTAATACTCTATTTGGCTTTGGAAAAACTCAATTGATATCTTCTGAATTGTTTGCAGCGCCCTGTCAAACTTACGTTATGGTTTTTTTATTATTATCACCAAATAAATATTATGATAAAGTTTGCATTCAACTGGCTGTTTCAAAAATCTGTTAACGTTTTTAATTAGTTATTATTGATAACAATACTCAAGGTATGTAATAACTAATATTTAAAAGATTTTGATTTTGTGTTA
>JAEQML010080214.1:0-11675 GCA_016904865.1 Pissodes strobi | reverse complement strand
CACATAAAAGAGATTTCTTATCAGACCTCACATTACCAGGGGTCAGACCAAGCTGATATTTGTGCGCAGACCACACAATATTAGCCAAATTATAGTCTCCTAACACTAATACTCCATCGAAAGAATCGCATGCACTGGAAACCGAGTTAGTGTGGGAACTGTACACAGACACATCCATAAGTGGAGGGATGTAAACACAACCAATACAGTAACTAATGTTATTTATTTTTATAGACACCCAAACCTCCTCCAGTGTAGGATCGCTGATAGTTAAACGATGAGATTTGATTGCATTGCTTACCGCCAAAAGAACACCACCACCGCGGCTTTTGGAGCTGTTATTTTCATTTCTGTCAGTTCTGTAGCCCGTGTAACGTTCATCAAGAAATTCAGCATCGTTGATACTTGGATCCAGCCACGTCTCTGTTAGTGCAATTACAGAATAATCCTCAGTTTGAGCGGCACAAAATAAGTCTTTTAATTTAGTTTTTAGTCCTCTTACGTTTTGTTAAAAAACTGTTAAATTGTGTTCTAATTGTGATGACTCACCGAAGCTTGTGACTGAAAATTAGCCGGTTTTCGGTTTCCCTGTCCACGGCGTTGATGAAACTGCTTTATAGCGGTACCTACAGGCCACAAATTAGGATCAAGTAGACCCTTAAGAAACGATTCTTTAACGCCTATCTTAAACGAAGCGACATCATCATTCTTGTCCAATGGAAAGCACTTGACGTCTTTTATGCCTAGCTGCTCATCCATATAATCTACTATGTGCTGTTCAGTAGTCGACGGACTACATCTGCCAAGGTACAACCACTGCCTTCTTTCTGCAGCTGAGAGGCATCCAACCGGATTGCCTGTGCCGATTATGATAGGCTCTCTACTGTTTTGCTGCAAAGACCTGGAGCTGTCAGAAGACTGTTGGAAGCCTGGCAGACAAGAGATATTTTTTAGGTTATCTCCAGCCTTGACCACTGGCCTCTTAAGAATAGGCTGAGGCCTCGTAGATTCTAAGGTCACTGGCTTCGGATCAGGATTAGCTGGTTCCAAAAACTTTTTGAAGGCACTTAGTTCTTCCTCCAATCTGCTGATCCTCTGTAACAGGCTTTGGTTAATGTTTTCAAGTTTTTCCAGCCTATCACCATGCAGGACACAGCCACACGATGGACCGTCACGTGAGTTGATACCCATATTGGCATCAGAAACACATTTCAAAATTTCTCTGCATGAGTTACCAAGCGATGAGACATTCGATTCCAAAGAGTCAACTTTTACAGAAATGACCTTTAATTCAGATCTAAGATCCTCTGTGTCCGCTAAAGTCTTTGATTGCTCTTCAGCAACCTCTTCCAACCCAGCCTTAATAGTGTTACTTATTAGTTGACTGAAGTCACCAGAAAGTTTCCTCAATATTTTCTCACTGTAAGCCTCAATAGCTTTTTTCATGTAAGCATTCACTTCTGAAGTGCTAATCGCTGACGAATTGTCGGTTTTTTTAACTGAGTCAATGCAGTCGCTGCATGCATACAGCATAACCCTTTGCTTCATTTGGGTAACCTGAGCTTCTGATGTGGTGAATTTTGCACATGACAGGCAATTCACATTACTACAGAAATCGCAAACAATTCTGTACTTGACTTCCTTTTCACTTAGTACGGTTTTATTGAAAAAACTTGGATTATACCGAAAGTACGTCGATTTGTGGTTGGAATTATTTGGCGCTAGGACGTTGTTTACATTGTTCGGCGGCGACTGCGTTCCAGTTTTAGAATTTAAATCTATAGCGCTTCAGCATTTACTTATTTTTTTTTATTGTTTTAAAATGCCTAAAATAGCAACGTCATGACGTGCTGTATGTGCTCCCATTTGTTGTGCCAGTTTCTGTTGAAGAGTGTAACCAAAATTAGTGCGTAGAGCGGAGACCATACTATCGATATCGTTGCTCTTACTTCACCAGTGGCTCATCATGGATTCAACCTGCACTTCATGTGAAAAGTCTTGCGTTTTTAAGCGTCGCCCAAACGCTAAATTAGGCGAGCTCTTTGGTATTGCCTGTGACCTGTGCAAGCTATTCTTCTGCAAAGCTTGTATTAACGTGACCGCTGCCGAGATTGATGCCTTAACAATTCATAACAGATCTGTCTCTATTTACTGTAGCGGCTGTAAAGGTAAAGATTCCTTTCCTGATAGAGATTTATCTCGGCACATCGAGTCTCTCAAAACTCAATTAAACCAAAGAGTCAATTATATATTTACTCTCGAAGCCGACTTTGAGGAGCTTAAATCTAACTTCAAACTCGAAACTGATAGATTGGTTTCGGACGCCAGATTGAAGGACGTTCACATCAAGCGACTTCAAAGGAGAACAGAAACGATGGATGACGAAGTTTTTCTATCTGAAAAGGCTAATGAGTCCACTATCCATTCGCTGAGGGATGAACTGCTGTGCCTAAAAAAGGAGTTTATAGAGCTGCAGGTGCAAAACACTGACTTGTCTGAGAGAAATCTAGGCTTGATTGCTAAGATAAAGTCGCTTGAAATCGAACTTGCTGACTTAAAAGTTAGTAGAAGCTCCTTACTTAACAACACATCTTCCTTAACTGTAGAAAATGATAAGTATGTTCAAAGTATTGTTGACCTAAATAAAAAACTTAGCTTAAGGAGCTCGCGCGTCGATAAGTGCTCTCAGGTTAACCTAGTGTCTACTGCTAGTACTGCGGATAGCACCATTGCCGTGCCCTCATTGAAACCCAATAATATGAGCAGAGAACCAGCTTCTGTTGGACCAGTCTCAAACTTGCCCGTAATTGGCAACACTAATTTAAGCTCAACCCCTATCATCAGACGTACAAAGCGACTTCTCCTTCTCTGTGACCAGATGGGTAGGGGTTTGGACAACAAATTAAAAGAGACACTTAACAATGTATACGCGGTGCAAAGCATTATCAAGCCATTTGCTTCCTTTGATAGTATCTGGGGGAATGTGGAAATCTTGACGAGGGACCTTGGCATGGATGACTTTGTGATTCTTTATGCTGGGTATAACAACTTCAGTGGTGACCATTTTCCAAAACCTCAGTTCATCACTGGTAAATTGAAACTACTTGTTCATACTAACGTTATTATTTTAAGCACCCCTATTTGTTATAGTTTTAATTATAAGCTGAACAACTTAGTTTTTAATTTTGAAAAGTTTTCTCCTAACAGAATGAGTTTTATTAATAGTTGTAATGTGTTAGGTAATAAGCGTTCAAATGTTGAATTGTCGGCACTGATCAGTTCAGTAATTCAGTTTCCCAGCAGCAAGAATCTTTTATATATTAAACTTGATGAAGTGGTATGTGATGATTCTCATCAAAGCAGCCTTAATCCTACTCAAGTGGTTGCCTCTAGTGGTAATAGTTCTCTAATCTGTGATGTTCCGGTCGAAAACGATTTTAGCTTTGACTTATCTTTGTCCTCCCCTAATGACGTACTTTCCTTCAACTCAAGTTCAACTAATGCCACGGGCCTAAATTTTCGACAGGAACTTGCAGAGATGGTTGCCTCTTAAACAATGTTTTCTCGGTGTTCTATCAAAACTGCAGAGGCGTAAAAACCAAATTAAATAAACTTAAATGTAATATGCTGCTTAACGATTATGAATTAATTGCATTATCTGAGACCTGGCTGAACGAAACGATTGAGACCGCAGAGTTTGCCTTTAGCAACAGGCTCATTTTTAGAAAAGATAGGAGTAGGTTGTTGACTGATAAATCTCAAGGAGGTGGTGTGTTGCTTGCGATCAGGGACTGTTTTATTGCCACTGAACTGAAGATTTTTGATGCTGATCAGGAAGCGCTGTGTATTAGAATAGCATTTGGCGCGTCTACTTATTTGTATGTCATTGTAATTTACTTTGTCCCTAATAGTACTAGTGATGTGTATGAAAGGTTTTTTGAGAAAATTGAGGCTAATCTGGTAGGTAAGAAGAACTCAGAGTTTACTATTATTGGCGACTTTAACATTCCTTCCTATGTTAATCCTGTGTCCTGTAACGATTGCTTAAACTCTCTTCATTCCTTTGTTTCTTTTAACAGTTTATTTCAAGCGAATTTTGTCAAAAACTTTAATAATGTACTTCTTGACCTCGTTATCTCATCCTTTGACGGCGTTCAGGTGGATGGAGTAGAGGATTCCCTGGTTCCTATTGACAGGCACCATCCATGTTTAAGTGTTTGCTTTAAGCCTAAAGAACGCCCAAGATTCTGCAAGGTTGAGCCAAGTACTAAATTTAATTTTAAAAAAGCTAATTTCTTATTATTGTGTGATCTGTTTGCCTCACAGAACTGGGATCTCCTCCATTCTTGTTCGGATGTGAATATGGCTATGGACGTCTTTTATTCTACTTGTACAGACATTTTTGATAAATCCGTTCCTAAGACCACCCAAATAAATAAAAGATATCCAGTATGGTTTACCAAAGAAATTATTAATCTTATCAAGCTTAAATATAAATTTTTCCTTAAAACTAAGAAATACCGGTTGAACTATTGGAAGTGCAGGTACCGTTCCATTAGAGCTGCTGTAAAGATTAAAATTAATGCTGCCTATGCTGACTATTTGAGGGATATGGAAGCTGGTTTGAGGGGGAATCCCAAAATGTTTTGGTCTTTTGTGAGGTCTTTACGTGATTCTGCTGACATTCTAGAGGAAATGACTTTTGAGGACAGAATCTACTCAGGTTCCCAACAGGTTGCAGATGGGTTTGCCAATTTTTTCAAGTCAGTGTATATAAACGACAACGATTTAGACTGTCCACCCACGGAGCCCATGTATTTTTTCTGCAGTCAACTGATTTCTGAGGATGAAATCTTAAAGGCCGTCAGCGAATAAAGCAATTGGCCCAGATGGCATTCCAGCGTATATCTTAAAAGGTTGTCGTGATTATTTATTGCCACCATTAAAACATCTTTTTAACCTAATCCTCAAAACCGCAACTTATCCAGATAGATGGAAAGTTAGCAAAATTCTTCCTATATACAAATCCGGCTCTAGGCATGAAATAAAAAATTATCGACCGATTAGTATTATGAGCTCCATTTCTAAGGTCTTTGAGTTGATTATTTTTGAGCGATTATATCGTGAAATTTCGGGCCGCATTACTTCATGTCAACGCGGATTTTTACCAAGAAAATCCACTATCACAAATCTCACCTCCTTTTGCCAGTATGTCCACGAAGCTATCAATAAAAGATCTCAGGTTGATGTTATATATACAGACATGGAGAAGGCTTTTGATAGGGTGAGACATTGTATGATTCTAAAATCTTTGTCAGATTTAGATGTACCTACATACATTATTAGATTGATTCAGGCATACCTAAGTCATAGATTTCAATATGTGGAAATTAAGGGATCTAGGTCACATATTTTTAAGAGCACCTCTAGGGTTCCTCAGGGTTCCAACCTTGGACCCCTTTTATTTTTGGCAGCCATTAATGGCATAATTCGTAAAATTAAAAAGGCAAAGGGTCTTATACTTGCTGATGATTTCAAGTGTTTTTTAGAGATAGATTCCGTTGAAGATTGTCACATCTAACAAAATGATTTTTGTGAGGTTGCGAACTGGTGTGATATTCACAGTTTTAAGTTAAATGTCAGTAAGTGTGCTTGTATGTCGTTTACACTTAATAATAACCCTATTGTTTTTGATTATCTTTTAAATAATGAGCAACTGCAAAGAGTAACCCAACAAAAGGATTTAGGAGTTATTTTTGACACCAATCTTTCATTTTCTTCCCACATCTTGTCGAAGGTTGAGAGTGCTCAGAAGATTTCTGGATTTGTTGCCAGATCCACCAAGGAGTTTAGCATTGAGGTCAGTTTGCATCTTTTTGATTGCTTGGTGTTGCCAATCTTGGAATATGCCTCCGTCATTTGGTCCCCTCAATATAATGTCTGGATATCACTGATTGAGGGCGTGCAAAGGAGGTTTTTAAAGTGCATGTACTACAGGAAATTTGGTGTTTATCCCCAGAGAGGTTGCGACAATGAACACTTATTGGCGGTGTTTGATAGACTTTCTCTGGATAAGAGGAGAATTAAAATATTCTTGTGTACTGTTTTTAAAATGTTGAAGAACAAAATTGATTGCCCTGATATTCTTCAAGAATTTCCTTTTGCAATTAACAGATTAAATTCCCGCAACTCAAGAATGTTTTATTTGGCATATCCACGTACTAATCTTTACAAAAATTCGCCAATATATAAACTCTGCTATTATTTTAACTTGTATGCCTCTGATATAGACATTGACTTGACTAGTTTTAATGAATTTAAGAAAATTATTATAAATAAACTAAAATCGACATAGTTACCAGGTAATCTTTTATTATGTATTATAGGTCTCGTATGTGCGTTCTGAGTGTTTATATATCTTATAATCAATTTTGATATTTTAATGTTTTTTTAAACTGGCATGTAGTCATAGATGTCTTGCTTTAATGTACATTTTATACTAGTTTTTAGTTTTTACTTTAAGGTTTATTGTCTTTTTGGCTTAGTATACTTTATTCATTGTAGATCTCTTTAGTTTTAAGTTGGTATCTGTAATTGGCTCTTGTAGCTGTTGATACTTGTGACAAATAAATAAATAAATAAAAAATAAAATAAATACACTTTGAGCAGGACATAATTAATATACTGATTTGCCAATATGGAACAGGCTATATATCTCAAGACAATAAAAATGGTCAAAATTTACTAGCACTACTTTTTTATATTTACCTCGCATTCTCTCTGAAATGAAGGCTCAAATCAAACTTTTTATTCTTGCAAAAAGTTTGCCCCCAACTATCTAGAATACATAGGTGCAAGGATATATATATTTTTCTCAAATGGTAATGGAATATATAGAATTAAATGTAAAAAAAGTAATTTTCTTTTGGCCCGCTCTCGTGCAGCCCAGTACTCTCTCATCTCACTTTTCTCCGTAGCTCCCTTTCTCTCTCGCCTATTGTACAACACAATAAGAGCTTTTACACATTACGGGTTAGAATACTAATAATAGCTAATTAAATTAAAAATCTAAGATCATTATTTGAATAAGGCAATGAAGACATTTTCGATTATATTGAAATATATTTTTCCTATATGCTGCTAGGAAGTAAAGAAGTAGTAAAACAATCATATACTTAATGTGACTGCTATTAAAAAAAAGAAGAGCTTTTATTCAGAATAGAAAAACTCAAAATGTAAAAAAAAATCTTTATAATAACAAAATCTATTTATTTTCAGAGTCTGTATCTTTTTCAGGAATAGACACAATGACTTCAGTATTGAGTTCCACTATTTTTTTTTTGCGTGATCCTATGCAACCTATTTAATTTCTCCTCCATGTACAAGAAAAGCTTTCATAATCTAATAAAAAATTATTTGATTAAGTTTTATTATGTACCTACCTATTTAATCTAATAATAATTTACCTTTTTTTGCACCCACATGAAATGAGTTCTTTTACATCCGAAGGAAATGCTGGAAGTATTGTCAAAATTGGGGATAATACTTGAATATCACCTGCCTCCTCAAATTTCCATTTACATTCTGTCACCTCTGGCAAATTGGGAATTGGTTCTAAAGAACTGAGGCACACCTTGGTTTGATAATGTGATCTCATACTGTGAAATTTTAAACTATTTTTAGAGGCTAGTTTTCCAATTAGCGATGAAGAGGCCAATAGTGTCCTTAAAGTATTAATTGACGATATGTAGAATATCATTTTATGATAAATCTCTCTGTTATTAAACATGCCATCTGAAAATTCCTGGATCTCAATATCGTCTAAATAATCTGAATAATTTACATAAGTTTTCCAACATTTATGTTTCCTAAGCCTGAAAACTGGCTGGTTGTGTCAGAACCCGTTAGAGCATGAAATGCAGGTAAGTTTTCCCTCTAGGTGGATATCATAAACGGCTACATATCGCACCGAATTCCACATTTTGCCCAAATTTCTTTAGAAATATATATTTTTAAAATGTACCAGAGGTACAACCACATCAGTCATTGGAGTCCACTATGCATCTCAAATACACACAATGTTTAACAGAGAGTATATGCAACAACATCTTAGTATCAGCTTCTTCATGACTAGAGGATAGTAATTTGTTGTTAATTGGTAATTTGTTGTTGTTGGTCGTTGGTTGAAATTCGTTTTATGAGTGCTAGTTCAGAAAAAAAATTCGCTAACTATTTTTTTTTATTAAAAACAGAGTGGATAAGTAAATTTCACTGTTGTGGAAGAGTAATATCAGATCTGTCAGTAATTCTTTTAATGGCGATTTCTGGACTCCTTTTTAGACGAGTTGTGTTCTTAATTGAATTTTTCTTTATAATGATCGGAAAACTACCCCCTACAAAAAATTGTTTAGGTTCATGAGGTGGGTGAGAGAGAGATGACTGAATGCAGTTGGAAATTTGAGGGGGCAGGTGATATACAAGTATTATCCCGAATTTTGATAAAACTTCCAGCACTTCCTTCGGTTGTAATAGTACTTGTTTCATGTGGATGTAAAAAAGGTAAATTATTATTAGATTTAATAGGTAGACACATAATTAAAATTAATGAAATATTTTTATTAGATTGTGGAAGCAAAGCTTGCACATGCAGGAGAAATGAAGTAGGTTGCATAGGATTGAAGCGGAATTTCTGACCGTTCTACTCTAGGCATCAAATGTTTTTTGCAATTAATAAGCGGTAGAAACTTCTTATGCGAATATGTCGATAAATCCTGAATACCTACCTGGTTTTAATTATATTATTGCTTTTATTACCTATTAGTACCCTCTGGAGAGTTTTACCAGTACTAGTAGCAATATCGAGGAGGACCCTTATTGGGTTATTGTACGTTCCGCCTCAAACCAGCCGTAAGATGGCGACACTTGGTTGAAAAGGTGCTGGTAGTTTTACGGACTTTCGTACCTTTTCGCGTTGGTTGATTTTTCCTTAATCTAGAGGGAACTACTTGTATCATTTCTTTTAAAATAATTGCTCAAGATTCAAATTCCTATCCTTGTAGGTATTATTTTTTTTGTAAATTTTTTCTCGTTTCTTATCAAATTTGTACCGCAAGCCAACAGGCAAATTTCACATTTTAAATGCTTATTTTCCAAACCTTACTGTCGATTTTGTTAGTAAGGTTTCTTTTGTTTATCAAATTAGACCAGATAATATATCAAGTGCCAGGTAAGTGCTTATAAAAGTTTAATTAATTAATATTTGTTTGAAAATATTTTGTGGCCATTTATGAACTGAATAAATCACACTTGTTTTATAGAATAATTTATTCTATTATTTTTGTAAATTACATTTCGTATTTCTAAGATCCTGTTAATTGTTCCAGCTTGTTGGAAAACTGGAAAAGTAAATCTGTTGCAAATAAAATCTTTCCTCATCTGCTCACCAAACTGACGTTTTATTTGTTGGCCTAACCCACGTAAACCAACCGTTTCATCATCATGCAACTCCATGCATGGGACAGAACATATGTAAAAACAAACTTACAATAAGACAAAAAATACTGGAAGGCAATACTGAAGTCATTGTGTCTATTCCTGAAGAAGATAGGGACACTGATGATGAATAGTTTTGTTATTATAAATATTTTTTTACATTTTGTGATTTTTTTATACTGAAGAAAATCTATTCATCTTTTTAATAGCAGTTACATCAAGTATATCAGTATTTATAAAAAACAAACTATAGTTTTTTCTACTTTTTTACTACCTAGTCGCATATAGGAAAAATAAATCTCAATATACGTCATATTAGTATTCTTAACACCGTGATACGTAAAAGCGTTTTTTGCATTGTACAATAGGCGAGAGAGAGAGGGAGCTATGGAGAAAAGTGAGGTGCGAGAGGACTTGAGCAACGCAAGATCGGACCATCGCGGCTAGAAGAAAATTACTCTTTTTACATTTAATTCTATTGTTCCATTACCATTTCAGACAAAATATTCAAATTAGTTAGTTACAGAACATTGGGTTTGTCACTAACTACATCTATTAAATCCTTACACACTAAAGAGAAAAAACACTAAAAGAATAGAATACTAAGATTAGACTAATAACGACAGCGATACACGACATTTCGATAAAGAAGAAAAAAAAATAAATTTCATAAGTTACTCTAAAACACATGTCCAAAAAATTCATCCAGATCATAAAGTGTCAAGTTTAATAAAATTCTTCTTACTTCATTTTTCAATTTATAAATATTAGATATATTTCTGACTCTCTGTGGTAGGTGGTTATAAATTCGCAAAGGTATTACCTGCATAGCAGCTATTGCTGGTTAGACTCAATCTGTACTGGGGAATAATAAGATTATTAGAGTCTCTTAAAGGATATATTTGATTATCACCAACAGTCAAATAATCAACAATGTGTTTTTGACATATATAGCACACTGCAGAACATAAACTGATGGTACTGTCAAGATTTGTAGCTCCTTAGGTAACGGGCGACAAGACTGTCTAAGAGGGTTTTTAGCAAATTTCTAACAATTCTCTTTTGTGACAGCAACAGTTCTTTAGATCTGCTGCAATTACCCCAGACCACAATAGCATAGCTTAACAGTGAGTAGACATATGCATAGTAATATGATATTAGAATATGCTTCCCCACAAGATCCCTCAGCTTCCAAATGACAAAATTATAGTAGCTGATCCTCCTTAACACACCATCAAGCTGCTCGTCAAGATTAACTCCTATACTCTATTTCGAAATGGTGGGGAGTAATAAAACCTACTTATAAATGCAAAACGCTAACAGAGTGGTCAAATAAATTTTTGTGATTTCTAAATATTTAGCCACAGCTGTTACAGCCTGCTGTATTATATTTTAACCATTCCACCCTGTTTTGTATGGCAATCCCGCTGGTATTTAAGCACAATGCACCGCGCCTCGGTCATTGAAATCATTTTCGCTGCTTTGATTGGTCTAGACCGAGCGCAAGTACGTTTTGCCACAGTTGACTGAAACGCGGTGCAATATGCCATGGCACAACTAAAACGAGGTGCATATTGTGTCACTTTGCCACGCGCTAGTACATGGTACATGCTGTGCTTTTGTTTAGCTTTTTATGTCACATTGCTCAATTATGTCAATAATTTTATCGTATCCATTGCCAGGATGGCCAAATGTCGGCAATAATTGAGCTATTTCGCATGGCCATTCGCTCGCTACGGGGGCTCAACAAACAGGAACTAACCAAGTGCTAACCAAAACTAACCCGACAGACCCAAAATCAAGAAAAAAATCTTTTTACAAACTTAACCTAAAAAATAATTAAAAACATAGCTCGGCACTGACGGCAACCAGCAACCTTCGCATCACAAACACACTATCTAACCACTGACCTATCAGGCGGTTGGAAGCGATCCAGTATACCCCGAACACATGGGTAATTCTGCCGATTGGATCCCACGTTGAAGAGGACATGGCAACTTGCACCGCGTTTCAGTCAAGTGTGGCAAAATGTACCTGCGCTCGGTCTAGACCAATCAAAGCAGCGAAAATGATTCCATTGACCGAGGCGCGGTGCATTGTGCTTAAATGCATCCCGCTGCAAACAATAGGTTTTATTAGCAAAGGGGCCATTTTCTACCTGCAGTAGCGTACGTTTGGGTATT
>JAEQML010080213.1:0-11675 GCA_016904865.1 Pissodes strobi | reverse complement strand
GAGTGCAAAAATTCTGTTTCGGTATTGTGGATAAAGCTCAGTTTTAGTGCATGTTGCCGAAGGTTCCAAACCCCAACATAATGTTACTTTCTATTTATTTTTTTTTTGTTTATTGACCTTGGTATTTAGCCAGACCGAGCTTTATGCGAAATGACTCGCGTCGGAGGCTGGCTCCTATCCAAACTATTAATAAAAATGGGGTTAGTCAGACAGGCAGCACAAAACAGGTTGATACATTTCTCGCTCCCGGGCATCCGGGGAGCCTTTCACAAAAGAAATGATGCCTCTGATCAAGAGGATGGTACTTAAAAGAAACAGCCTCCACATTATCAGTTCAAAGTTTACAAATTTAAATTGCTATCGCTTAAATACTTCATAACAATTTTAATGATGACACCTTTGGGGTTCTGCAACAAACAGAATAAGGATACTGGAGTTTTGACGCATTTTTACACCCGAATTGATGTTGTAAGATACCTAACTCCTCACACTCGCACTCCGGGGTATCCCTAATACCCAATCTGTGTAGATGTTGAGGGGTTAAACAGTGGTTGGTACGTAGTCTAAGTATCGTAGTTACATCACGTCTACTTAGAAATTCCGACTCAAAGAACCATGGTCTTCTAGGAAAACCATCAACCAGAGCTGAATATTTCTGTCCTCTACTACTTAACGTCTCCCGCCGGAAGCTGTTCCAGCTCAGATAATGGTTTGCTTTTATAATGGGGATGTAATAATTTTTGTCCAGTGGTATAGGATAAGGTATCCTTAGGATTCTCCCTACATTGGCCAGTTGGTCGGCTTTCTCATTTCCCTTTATACCTGCATATCCCGGTATCCAACATATATCCTGATATCAAATTGGTATGCATTTGATTATATTATAATCTGTTTGGCTAGAGAGAATATATGATCTAGATCCTTAGTCCCTTTATTGTTTGATTTTTTTTATTGCACTAAAAGAATCACTAAATATAATTGCCTTTCGAATATCCTTTTCGAGGCACAAGGGTGCCGCCTTGTGGATTGCCACCGTTTCTGCCGTACAGATTGTAGTATAGATTGGTAATATTGAAGAAAAACTGTACCCAATATTTAGGCAGTAAACCCCAAATTCAGCTTCACTAGACTTTCTTTCTACTGTTGCATCTGCATATATGTGATAATATTGGTTTAGCTATCTATTCTCCATTTCAAGAAATGTTTGCGGATGATTATATTAATTTTTTTTAAGTTTAGGTTTATTACTGGAATTGTCATCATTTGGTATTCTCTGTTGAACATATATGAAAGGAAAGCTTCATGTGTTTGTGGGTCCTCCTCATACTGTAGGATTTTAGGCAGTACGCAATATGGAAATTCTCTATTACGGAAGTATCCCATGGACATGTACATACATCTCAACTCCATAATATTTTCCATCACAGGGTTGCTAATTAAATATATGTTATTAATGATAATTTTTTTCGTTAGCCATTCACATTTATACTCAAGGGAGAGTTCACCACTTTCTGCTCAGAGTAAAATTTGTTGGAATTGACCTCATACAATTATTCTTAAAGCCTGGAACTGAGTCGAATCCAGTTTTTGTTTGTTTTCCTTAGTGGTTGGACTAATAAGTTGGCATTCGTAATCCAGGTGAGATCTGACTATTCCCTTGTATATATTGAGTAGGGTTTTTGGATCTGCTAAGGAAAAAAGCAAGCATGCTCGCCGAAATGTTTTCATCTCACTATGTTTTAAACACCCCGCAAGGTAAGGCTCTCTCCACGATAACTAACATCAACACTACCATCGCAGAAGTTAGTTTCATCACTGTGATATACGTAAAATCCTCAAAGAGCTAGATACGCAAAAGACATCAGGATCGGACGGAATATCTACACTCGTGTTAAAGTACTGCGCCAACGAACTAACACCCATTTTTTCCACGCTTCTTTCTCTGTTTTATCGAAAAGGGAATTACCCATCTTGTTAGAAAGTCGCTCGAGTGCAACCTGTTCCAAAAAAGGCAATAAAACCACGCCCTCAAACTATCGCTTCCAAAAATATTCGTGTCGTAATCACCAACTACTCAAGTACCTCGAGACCAACAGACTAATTAGCGATAACCAATGCTGCTTTCGCAAAGAGACATCGACAGGAGATACATTTGCCTATGTCACTCATATATGGAGTAGGGCAATTGAGAACTAGGGAGAATCTCGAGCGATTGCGTTGGATATTACGAAGGCATTCGACGGAGTTTGGCAAACAAACTGTCATCCTTCGGACTGCCAGCAAGCCTCTCTCTGCAGCTGGTTTGCCAGTTTCCTTAAGAATTGATCTTTGCACGTTGCAGTTGATGGACACATCTCAGACACATTCACCATTAACGCAGACGTGTCTCAGGGTGCAATACTTTCACCAACTCTGTTCTTCATCTATATTAATGACCTGCTGACCGAAGCCAATAATTCTGTTTACGGTTTTCCAGATGACCGTACCCATGTCTTCCAATTTAGGTCAGAAAAATCTCTACCAGCGACTGAGACTTATCACCGTAGACAGGAGCAGATTACAACAATTAATCGAGATCCGGAGAAAGTTCGACCGTGGGGCGAAACAAATTTGGTCCAATTCAATGCAGCAAAAAACCAAGCAGCCACATTTACCAAGAAAGTCAATACGGCGGGCCCTGACATCATTATGGCAGGATCGACCATTCCTTCATCCTCGTCAATGGGACAACTGGGTGTCTTAGTAAACAAAAATATATCCTGGCATGACCACGTTGCTAACATTGCAAAGTCAGCCTCGCAGAAGCTTGGTGCCCTATTTCGCAACAAAAATCTGTATACACCGCAGCAGCTGCTCTTGCTCTACAAAGCGCAAATAAGACGGTGCTTAGAATATTGCTCACACATCTGGAGTGCCGCATCGAAGCACACCCTAAAGCTGCTGGATTCCATTCAGAAGAGAGCTGTGGGTCTCGTCGGCGACCCGGGGTCTGGATAGTCTCACCACAGACATGTGGCCGAAATATCCCTGTTTAACAGATATTTTCAGAGCAGATGTTCTCAGTATTTGGCCCGCCTCATCTCACCCCCAGCAACGCCTGTCACAGTCACGACAGACGGCAAGAGCGCACCCGTTCGTTGTACAACTGGAAACACCTAGAACATCGCCTTACAATGATTTCTTGGTCTGGCGCACTGCATCACTGTGGAAGTCACTCCTAGGACATCTGTTTCCCCTAAATTACAACCTACAGCTATTCAAGAACCGTGTCAAATCACCATCTTCGCACACACACACACCGCTCGTCGGGTGCCATAGGATCTCCCTTTAGCGTGTGTGGCATTGCCATAAAAAAACTTGGGTTTCAACCCAATTTGGTATCATTGTAAGACACGTGCGTCAGCTGATTGTGTATGATGCCAGGAGATTATCGTATTCTAGTTAATCGTGGTTCAGTGTTTGTATTCGAATGGTAGTTATATTTTTGTTTTAACCAAGTATATTGTATATCTTCTCTTGATTTCATAAATAATTGAAATAATAATAATAATAATAATAATAATAATAATAATAATAAGCCTTTATTTCCAACAGGTTAAATACCCAATTACAGGAAATTCAAAGTATATATAAGAAGTTATATAAAGAAAAAGAAGTTATCGTATATCTTAAGTAAATTACAAAATTACAAAACCGCAATAGAAGACTGCAAACAAAATATACAATAGAAAACAATGAAGAAAGATCAATTTAGCGATGTTCAACATTTAACCTCCGGCATCGACCGTGCGCATGTGATTTAAAATAAAAGTTAAATTATCGTTGTGAATGTCACACGTGTCACCAATGGAATTAAAGTTCTTACACATAAAGTAAATTGGACTATGATATAGTATGTTGGATCGGGCGGTGTCCAAGTTGAAGGCAAGTCGCTGTCTGGATTCAGGGCGTGGTACACGAAAGGAGATTCTTTGGGTAAAAGAGAAGGACACTCGATAATGTTGTTCAGTAACTTAATTAGAAATTTTACGGATTGCATCTCTCTCCTTTTCGCAAGAGGCAGTTCACCATACTTCGTGAGCAGTATATAATGGTCGAAGCCCCTTGCAGGGTAGACACCATCATCCTTTAGCGCCTGGCACTTAAGGAATCGCCGCTGAACTGATTCCAGTAGTTGAGTGTGGCAGTCGTAGATCGGGAACCAGACAAGAGAACCATAGTCCAGCCTGGACCTGACAAATGCGTAATAAAGAATTTTGGCAGTTGCGGTCCCTATAAACAGTTTGCAGTTTCGAAGCACAAAACCCAGCATCCGTGATGCTTTTGAGACAGTGTCATCAATGTGAGGAATAAGGGAAAATTTTTCATCAAAGGTGACTCCGAGATCTTTAAAGCTGCTAGTCCTGGCAAGAGTTGTCCCATTAGCTAAATAATTGACGATATGTGGATTATTAATGCGAAAGTAGCTGGTAACATTACACTTAGCGACATTTAGATTAAGTCTGTTCAGACTGCACCAATGGCTTACAATATCGATATTCGACTGCAACAGAGCGCAATCGGCAGCGGAATTTATACAGGAAAATAGCTTTAGGTCATCTGCATATGCTAACCTTTGGCAGGTGAGCATAGTGATAAGGTCGTTAATGTAAATGTTAAATAGAAGGGGACCCAGATTAGAACCTTGAGGAACTCCCGAGGTGGAGGTAAAGCAAGCAGATTTAAAGCCCTCAACCGACACATACTGGGAACGGTCAGTCAGGTAGGAGCCGAAAAGCTTTACTAAGCGATCGGAGAAACCAAACTGACGCTCAAGTTTATTTAATAAGATGAAATGATCAATCTGATCAAATGCCTTCTGAAAGTCTGTATAAACCACGTCAACCTGACCTCTGTCATTAAGGAGTTCGCACACAAATTGAGAAAACGATGCCAGGTTTGTAGTGCATGATCTACCGGCAACAAAGCCGTGCTGCTCATCGGAAAGCATTGGTTTAACCTTTGGAAAAATCAATTTGTAAAGCGCCAGTTCAAATAACTTTGAGAAGTTACATAGGATAGATATAGGGCGGTAATTTTCTACCACGCCAGCGTCGCCCTTCTTAAAGATGGGACATACTTTTGCTTGCTTCCAGATATCGGGAAAAACGCCGGTGTTTAGGATAAGAATAAAAATATGAAGCAGAGGGTCCAATAAGGCAACAGAGCAATCTTTAACTAGAAAGCTAGGAATCAGATCAGGGCCGGAGGTAATTTTATTCTTAAGACACTTGCTTGCTGCCAAGATATCGCTGGCCGTGAACGCTGCTACATCAATATAAGTTGAGGAAGCTTCAGACACAAAAGGATACTCACTATGGGCTGAGTTTGTATAAACGCTTTTGAAATATTCACCAAAAGCTGAGACAATGCTGTAAGGGGTGTCATAAGATCTGTTGGAGAATTTCATTGAGCGAGGAATTTGGGACTGGTTTTGTTTGCTTTGAATAAAGGACCAAAAATTACTAGGATCTGACGTTATTTTGTTTTCCAGGCCCAGGACGTAGCTTCTGTAGGCTCATGCGGTCTGCGCTTTAATGTCTTTGCGCAAGGACCTGAAACGCTCTAAGTAGTTATTAGACTTGAGGGTTTTAAAGTCACGTAGTGCTTTTTCCTTTTTATAGATATTACGTATAATGTCAGCTGAGAACCATGAAGGAAAGAGTCTTTTACGTTTTACTTTTATTTAAAGGTACTGCCTCGCGAAATATATTGTTTAATATGTCATAAAACACATTGCATGCAGAGTTGACGTCCTGCTGAACTATAATAGGTGACCAATCAGCGTTAAGTAATAGATGATACAAGAGCGGAAAGTTTGCCTTCCTGAAGTTGTATTCCCTTGTGTCGTCCTTGTTAACTGGTAAGTTATTGTGAGAGGATAGGCTTGCGTGAAATTCAAAGGACAATGAAGGATGATGGTTATCTTCCGGAACAAGAGGTGCACCGCTGTTCAATACAGCGACATCAAAGTTTGCAAAGATCAGATCCAAACAGCGAGAGTTGCCATTAACGACATTGTTGAACTGCTTAGAGTTAAGAAACTCAAAAAAGTTAGTTAAAAGTTTATGTTTGCCATTGGGACACGCGAGGTTTTCATTGATAGTTGGTACGTTAAAATCACCTAAAATAATTACATGTTTACTGTAAATTGCATCAACTGTTGAAAGAACCTCGAAAAAGTATTCCAATTGCGCAGAATCGATGGTGGCAGGAATATACAGTACAAAAGTATACAGGAAGAAATGGTCAAATTGAACTTTACACCCCACCAAGTCAATCTCCGGCACCTCACTGTGGACCACTGAAAGGTTGATAGTCTCTGAGTGAAAATGGTTAAGCACTCCCAACAAAACTCCACCGCCCCTAGATGCAGCTACGAGATCAGTTCTTCTGTCCGAGCGGTACATTACATATGAACTAGGAATGATTTCGCTATCAAATATATCATTTTGAAGCCAAGATTCAGTGACGAATATAATATCATAGCCGGAAGTGGACGCAGCACTGAAAAAGCTATGTGTCTTGGTACGTAGGCCGCGGACATTCTGGTAATAACATGTAATTACGCTATCTAAGGAGAGTGAGGAGGCTGCGCCCGCGTCTGGTTTTTTGTTGCTATTGAGGGACTACCATTAATGTATTTAATGAAAAGATTATCCTCACCATTGTCCCTGCGTGTCCTTAACTCTTCCTTGACTTCATTAAGTTGGTTCAACTGAGTCGGAGTTAGGTCAGACTCGATGTATACCTTCCTTCCTGAGAACTTGCTCCTGTTCTTCAGCAGAAACTCCACATCCCGACAGTCATCCAAAATGATCCGGACTGGCCTGCAGCCATTACGGTTGGGCTTTCCAACTCTAGATGCCTTTCTCACAGGGATGTTACGATTCAACACTTCATTTAGCAAGGTAGAGATCTCTGCTAAATTTGACGGGTCCTCGGACGGTTCAGGCTTTAGGTTAAAAATCATAACATTCGAATTACGCTTTTGCCGTTCAAATACTTCCTGGATAACAGTGCTACTAGTAACCGGCAGAGAAGGTGGTTGTGGATAATGTGACCGTGGCATAGTGGACAATAGCTTAGAAGATGAGGTAACCTCGTCACTGAGTGCGTCCAACCTTGCCCTAACCCTTTCAAGCTCGTCAACAACAGAGGGCAAACCAGATATTTCCGCTTTCAGAGCTCCGACGTCTCTTTCCAGGGCTCCCACACGATCGATTAATCCCAATAACTGTTTGACATTGGATAGGCAATCCTTACAGTAGAAAGGCAACGACCTTTTACTCAACAGAACAGCCCTTATTTCAGTAGCGCTAATATCACAGCAACCCTGACACACCACGTTCTTACAGTGATCGCAAGGGTAGCCAAAAACCTCTCCATTTCTTTTTGGTTCCTTGTTTGTAACAACAGTCTTGCACTTATAACAAGAGCCCGTCATTATTCAACAGCAAAAGCCCTATTATTGGCGTTAAGATACCAAACTAATAGTCGCCAAATCAGTAAAACAAATGACGGGCCCAGGTGAAACGTACTATATATAGACGACTCGACAAAACGTTTTATCTAATAAACAAAAACATTTATCTGCCTATTTCAGGTGTTTGGGGCGATGCTATTGTTCTTGAGGAATGTGTGCAAAAATAAATTGTTTTCTTTTGTTACTTGCTATTGTCCTTATTAAATTGATGATTTTCTCACTAATTATCTGTCAAATGTAAAATCTTCTTATTGAAAACTACTGGAGATCACTTCTCACACCTGTCACAGAAATTTCAGTTTTTTAAGATGAAAACTACTATCACAAAATTGAATAAAAACGAGAGTGCACGTCTTCTGTTTAAATAATCGAAATAACACGATTACTGGTTTGATAGTCGTAATGTAAAACAGCAATCGTTGCATTACTATTTGAAAGATCTTTTATTCCGTTAGAAGAGAAAGTGTAGTCAAGTTTTTAAGTCATTAATTTTAAAATATTTTATTCATGAGTTAGCTCTCACAGAGACTTAATAATGCTTTATTAAATTTTAACACCGCCAAAGGTGTTTCCAGTTACATCGACCAAAATAGTACCACATATAAATCAACAAAATCAGTACCGCAGATATATCATCCACAATGCCCAATTAAACCCAAGGTAGTTCCATAAACTAGAACCTTTTTAAATCAAAGTTAGGTAATGTAAAGTCCTTTGATGGCGATCGTAATACCCTAAACAAGTATATTAAGTAATATGAAAAACTCATTAGCTTGGAATGCTTCAAAAATCACGTGAATTTAATATTTTGCTGATAGTATCTATTACGTTCAGGAACTAACCTGAAGAAAAGCTTTGAAATATGAACTTCTAATAAATGCTGGCAGCACACTGCAAAAATGCTTATTGCATTCGTAATGATGCCAATTTAAGCCAAAACGAGTAACTTTTCCATATCAATGATTACGATAAAAAGCGCTAAACACCTTCATAGCAGGCTGTGCAGAAATTTTGAAAAATAATATACATTAAATGTATATTAAATTAAATTTTAAACGACACGAATAGCTTGAAGAATTTGAAACATTTTAGCGGTTGTGTCATAGTACCTATAGTATCGCATAGAAAATGTTATTAAAACTGCCGTAAGTCAACAAAATAAATAATTTCAGGTTAATATCCCTGCATTATTAGAACAATGCAATTAATTATATTCTTTTTGACTTTCACGATTAATTAGTTAGCCCCCGACATTGAAATACCTTTTAAATTCAGGAAACTTGAAGTACTATCCACGATTACCGAAAAAATATTCAAAAATATCCGTGAAGATGGTAGAAAAATTAAGTAATTTAGAAACTAGACCTGTTTTATTTTATAAAATAACGGCTTTGGAATTCCTGGAACTGTAAAAATTCAAAACTCTACTGATAAGGACAAATAATTTATGAACTTTTATCTTATGCTACTGCGGCTCCAACTATGAAGTAACACAATATTAATAAAATAAGGGAAAATTAAGAAATTATTAGTGTAGTGAAATTTTCAGCATATTGCCAAATTATACTTCAGATCGCAAATCAAATATGAGATAAGGACGTCGGACGAAATACCGGTCCATACTAAATCATGCCGGTAGCTATATATCCACAAAAAGAAATTTGTAAGCATATTAATGAAATATTGCATAAAGAAATAATTAAGCCATCTGTAGTCTATAATGCTCACCCATATGGATTGTGCCCAAGAAAATAATTACATCAGGGAATCAAGAAATAAATAAATGAAAAAAGTATCTCAGATTGTTATCCTTAAAGAAATAAGTAGCATCTGCATCCTGCAGTCCATGTAACATTAACGATATTTTGGATAAACTAGGACATGCCCAATATATTCCAGTTTGGACCTAGCAAGTGACTTTCCTTAAATATAGATACATACAAACTCAAGAGAAAATACAGTATTTTATAAAAATAATGGACACATGAGTGTTTGAGAATGCTGATTGAGCTAAAAAATTCTGCATCTTCTTTCCAGCGTATAATGTGTTTGAAGATATTCAGCACACGATATGCATGATATTCATGGATGACCTAACCAGTACCGCTTTTCACTTTTGCCCACCGCTCCATGAATTCGAGACCGCTTCTCTGTGCTTTGAAATATGTATTAGCAAAAGCATAAGAATAATTAAAATTTAAAGAAATATAATCTACGATTTAGCAGGTATCTGTAAGATTAAAGTGACAATTATATATCCCTTTTAATTTGATTTCCGTAAATTCCGAAAAACTATCTATAATTTTTTTCACTTGACTATGGAACACCTTCCCTCTTCACACCTGTCTTTCTTGAAAAAATCGTTAATAACGCAATAAAACACAGCTAAACGATATTCAAAGTAAACGTAGATGGTTTTTATTTATAGATCTCAACCTAGAGCAAAAACTATTAGAGATAGAAAAAACTTAAATACAAAATTTTTTAAGAAATTAAGAAATCTTTGAACATACAGGGTCATTCAAAGATTGTGTAGCAAAAACACTACAGTATTGTTTTTGTCTCCGTCTTAGTTTTAATTCTAGACAATGGTCTAAATGTATGTCAATAACGCGAAAAAATATTTAAGACCTAAAGATGATATGATAAAAAATGCAGAATTTTATATAGCTTTAAAAAATTTAAATTTAATAACACGGAAAAAATAAAAGTTAATTACACTGTGCATTGCCTTTAATTGATATAGATTTAAACCTAGTATTCGTTTACTTTTTCCTACCATTCGCTGGCAACGTTTTTAAAGTACTTCAATATCCCGGTTAGAGAATTGATTTCAAATAACGCATGTACAATGATGCGATAGCACCGTTTAAAAAAACAGCAGCAGCTTTAAGTATGTAAACGTCACCGAAGTAGAACCGGAAGTGAGCTCTAAATATGCTTTAAATTCAAATCTGACGATGTGTTTGTTATACTTAAAGCTTGCCAATATCCTTACATTCAGGGAGTACCACCCCCCGTACAGTAAAACTCCTAGGAAACTTACCAACAACTCCTCTGACTTGGAATATTCAGTCTCTTTAACTTTATCTGTCTCCTTAACAAATGTGGGTACAAACACATCATTAGATTCACTCGAACTTATTTCCTTTTCTATCTGCGCTTTGGATTCCTTAAACTCAGATTTTGGTTCTAAATAATTACGAATAGCACTCTGTTCAGAAATGTCCTTAGACGTTTCCTCAGGCAGCACAGGTGCATTATACAATCCTCTTGCTTTGCTATTAAAAGGAACAAACGCAGATCCTTGAGGTGGTTCCTCGGGTACCGTTTTCCGAGGATAGTAATTGAATTGATCCGGTATCTGGCGGTGCGCTGCCCCACTGTTCATAAACTGGTTGAAGAACTTCTGTCCATTGGTGTTTTGCCAAGTGTTTTCTGGTTTCTGGCCGGACTCAGCCATTGCCACTAAAGATCCTAAAATAAATTTAGAAAAAGCTAAGTAACAAATAAAGAAGTGATTAGATTATGAAAAATGAAAAAAATTAAAAATATTCTTGTTAATTTAAAATACATTTTAATGTACAACAAATATTTCACTTAAAAGTAAGTGTTTAAATAAAGTTAAATTAGCAGCCAAAAGTTAAAGATAAACTCTCTTAAATATGTGTTCAGAAATGTTTGGTTATATCATACTACATGCTTTGTTTCAATATCGCTTAATGTCTCGGGAAATAGTCGAGCTAGAGGAAAAAAAATGCCTACGTCATATATAAATAAAAAATTATATTTTTATGTGTAACTCATTTAGTACTTTCTCAGGGGGTGGCACTCGTGAGGCTCTGGTGCAAGCCTCTATCTTCAGCTGTTTCCAACTGACAGGCAAACCAAAAAAAAGCTATTACTTTATCTTAAACGATTTTAAAGTAAATAAAATATCCATTCAAAGAATTTGTATCACTTGTTAATTCCGTCCACATATCTATATTATCGATCTTGGAGCATCTAAAACGTAGTTCTAGTACAGAGTTTTTCTTTTTAGGGGGCACTAGAGGGATTGTCTGCTCGACCCTACCTGGGCAATTATACTCGACGCGCCGAACAGATTCACCAAACACGGAAAACACGGATACAATAATTCTTCTTATTT
>JAEQML010080212.1:0-11677 GCA_016904865.1 Pissodes strobi | reverse complement strand
TTCCAAAATGATTTAGGAAGCATAAGCAGTGAGATTCTAACATTACAACGTAAATCAATTTCTATGAGTCAAGAGCTCACTAATCGACAGGCAATTAGGGGTCAACTTAGCCAATTTATTGATGATATTTCTGTCCCTGAAACTTTGATTGTAGCTATTATGGATCTACCTGTAACTGACAAGGAATTTATTACCCAACTTCAGATTTTAAGTCATAAAATAGGTTTTATTAAGGAACAAAGTTTTCGAGACACTAAGTCTTGCCAGGATGTTAAAGATGTTCTGGAAAAATTACAAATCAAAGCAATGTCAAAAATAAGGACATATTTGTTAGAACAAATATCAAAATTTAGGAAGCCCATGACAAATTATCAAATCCCCCAAAATGCATTACTTAAGAACAAATGTCATTACGAGTTCTTGCTTTTGAATGAACGAAATACTGCAGAGGAAATTTGTAATGAGTATGTAGACACCATGAGCAAAATTTATTTTTCATATTTCAAATCCTATGAAGGTAGAATAATGAAATTATTGTATGACGAAAGTACATCCAAAGATGACCTCATGGGGATTGAAGACACAGCCACAAGAAGTTTATTTAACAAAAGCCTTAAACACAAAGCTACAATCTTTACTATTGGCAATCGAGGAGATGTACTGGCTCAACAACTAGAAGCACCTATTATTGTTCCTCATGCAGAAACCAAAAATAAAGTAAAGTGTACTAAATAATTGTAAATTACATACCTATATACCTAATTGCTAGTATCTCTACTTACTTAAATACTTAGCTTTTTAACTAAATTTTCAAAATTGCAAAATTCAATAGGGTTATAATTGAGATGTGTCTAAGAATTTATTTTATTGTTTTAGTACTCGTATGAAGCCATATTTAGAAGTATCCAATATGCCTTAGTTGACAATGCCTGTAGAGAATATCTATTTGTGAGTGAATATTTTATGGTCCAGAACCAACCTGCCCTGCAACTATTTAATAAAATTATGGGAAAAACACTGGCCCTGCTGCAAGTAATGATAAAAATATAATTAATATGCTTTTAAAATTTAATTAGATTTACTGTGTTTTTAACATTGTTTTGATTTTACAGAAAAATATTGAACAATACATTGCCACTTGTTTTGATTCCATTGCAATATTCCTTTGTTTTCACCTGGTCTTAAGATACAAGATAATGTGCCACAAGAGATGTGTTCCAGCACCTGATGATTATTGGGATAATTTAGAAAAAATTTTGCTACCAAGGTTTGAGTATATTTTGAGGCTGAACATTAATAGCATCAGAGACTGTGATGTCACAAAATTTAACTTAGAAAAAGGGCCTCATTATGTAAGTTTTGATTTTTAAATAACTTAATTAATTTGACATTGTATTCAAAACAACATACATTTTTTATTAAGGAAAAAGTTAGGTACTCTTGATAAATAATTGTGCTTACTGAAAGCGCCATAGTCCTGTGCATAAATGATCTATAATTTTGAAAACTTGTTAATATATCGGTTAAATTTTTAAGGTAAACAGTTTCTTCAGAAAAAAAAATTGTTTTCAAAGTGTCTACCTAATGTTCTCAGAGTTACTGAAAAATTTGGTTGTTTATTAGTTAATATACTTAACAAGTTGAAGGGCTCATTCCAGAAATGAAAGCATTATAGGTAACATAAGAGAAAGATCCTGCAAACACGCATTAGGGTAAAATAAATGCATTAGCAGAGGACATTACAACAGAAGAAGAAAAAACCTTTTTTTACTCTCACTGCATATCTATTTATAGATTGGGGTCCATTTCCTGCTGAATGGGATAATAATAATAATAATAATATTTATTGGTCTTCAAAAATACAAAGTGCTATAAACAGGTAGGAAAATAGCATGTTAAAGAAAATAAATAAAAATTTACAAAATATGCAATATAAATTTAAAATTCATAAATAGCTAATGACCTTTACAAAAACGTAAAACAAGACAAGTAAGGTGCATCATTAAAAGGATGGTATCTCAGTTCTGGCTAGAGTGTAATACTCATCAAAATAATACAAAGGATTCTCGGACAGAATTATTGTTTTGAATATTTTCAAAGCCATGTTTTTGATATTTTCTGGTAAAGTGTTGTTTTATTTTTTATTTACTCATTTGTTCTATTTCTGCTTAATCAACATTGATTCAGAACCAAGTATTATAGGAATGTACATTTGCTGCCACAAAGTATCTGTCATATTTTGCTTAACAAATTATAATTTTAAATAAAGAATTAAAGCATAAAGTGTCTATCATAATTGTGAATGTTTTAAAATAGCATCTCCAAGAAATATTCTGTTTAATATTAAGAATTGATCTCATTGTGAAACTTTACTCCCTAAAAACTTTATCCTGGTTAGCATTTGCCTGTGAACACCATGCTAACAATCCATATCACACCGTCGATTCCAACAATCCATAGTATGTTGTGACAGCAGCACTCTGATTGATAGTCAACCTGTATTTCTTTATTGCACATACATTTTAACACCATATACAACACAAACTATCAATATTTGGAAAACTGAGACATGGCATATTTCTTATTAAATTTAAAACAAATATCAAAGATTTGTGAGTAGTTGACACTCGAAAAACAAAATATTCTAGGAGTTAAAATATCGAAATATTAAGTAACAAGTAATTGACTGTAAAATGAAATAAAGTAATTAGGTAAGTAAGTAATTTACTTACACACAGATTGGGTATTATAATGCTAAACTTATTATTTTGTTAAATGATGTTCTATTTTAATTTTAGTTATGTTTCTGACCAATATGTCATGAACCTTATTTATATGTTATATTAAATAAATCTAATTGAATTGAAGATAAATGTATTAGAATGATGATACAATAATAGTAAGACACACATTGTCATCAGAAACTGATACTTCAATCTTTCTCTGGAAATTATTATCACTGGGTTTGGCAGTTTCTTTAACTTTATGATTATACCTATTACGCACATCTCTCTATTATTTTGTTGAATATAGTTTTATTGTCGTCATAAAGGAGGAAACGCACTTGATTGCAGTCTTTTCTAGTCCCAATCGCGGTCGAGATAGATTCTTGTTTTCGTTCTCACCTCAAGAGGTGAAAACCGCAACTGAGACTAGAGGACTGACCGCGATCTTCAAGCGCGTTTCATCCTTTATGACAATAGTCTATGCCAACCACAACAAGGTTTGTAATGCCCTTCAAGTTGAACCCTCTCCCGATATTCTATATCAACACTAAAGATGAAATCTCAAGAAAGCTTTTTAACAAAATCAAGTGTCCTGTTGCGCATGACAAATAATGCGCTTGTATACTCTATTTCGAAATGGTGCGGAGTAATAAAACCTACTTATAAATGCAAAACGCTAACAGAGTGGTCAAATAAATTTTTGTGATTTCTAAATATTTAGCCACAACTGTTATAGCCTGCTGTATTATATTTTAACCATTCCACCCTGTTTTGTATGGCAATCCCGCTGCAAACAATAGGCTTTATTGGCAAAGGGGCCATTTTCTACCTGCAGTAGCGTACGTTTAGGTATTTGGTCAAATTTGAATGTTTACAATAGTAATAAAAAACCTAAGTGTGATAAATATAATGCTGGAAAAGTCCGAGTATTAGGACAGGTAAACGTTTAAAATATGTACGTATATGTACGTAATTATGTACGCCTATGTATCAGCCATCAGAAAATGATTTATTACTTCGCATCATTTCGAAATAGAGTTTAGTATTCAGTAAACGATAGTTTATTATCAAAATAAACACTTAAACCCCTAATTCACAGATGCCTCTCTCAAGAACTCTCTACTTAACCTGCATATAAGACTCAATTTAAATACATCTCTCTAAAGCAGGTCTTGGTCCATGCTGAATTATATCATCCGCAAAAAAAATAAAAAATTGACTTTAAACCATTATCTATATTATTAATGAAAAGTAGGGGACCTAAATAGAATCCTTGAGGGACTCCTGAAGTTACATTTAAATCATTTGACGGTTACTGCAGATCTTAATCCTCTCCAGCTGCTTGATTAGCAAGCCATGCTAGAGTAATGAACTTGAAATGTCACAGCAGGGCAACTTAAGCAATAGAAGAGAGTGAGGAACCTATCGAAAGCTTTATTAAACTCCATGTAAAGCGCGCCTTCTACCGTGACCTCCGAAATAAAGTTGGTGTATTGAAATAAGTTTGTATCCACTGAACAATCAGTTATAAATCCGTACTGCTGAAATATTAGACATTTTACAAATACATTACTCAGTTTAATCTCATCACATTTTTCAAGCAATTTAGGGATTAGGTACAGATATTATGATTACAGGTAATTATGAACGTCACTTTCATCTGCTGACTTATGAATAGGCATCATGCAGTGACAACCTCTTCTACTGTACTGATATACCTGAAACTTAAAACATAAAATTTAGGGTTCTTAAATTAGGGCAGTTTCGGCTACGAAACTACTCACCAAATATTTACAATTAGGTAACAGTAAATGTTTCCGCTCGAACAGCCATGTAGGTTGCAATTATTTTAGCTCAAACAGTGGAAAATTGAAATGTTTACTTGATTTTGCAGACTGTCAGCGATACAAATATAGATTAATAGTTTTTGGTTAACGGTTTGTCAGGCACGACTATACAGGGTGTATCACGATGGATCATACCTTAGACGTCTCTGGCGAACCACTCAACGGATCATTTTGAAAATTTGGTAATTTTGTCGTTTATAGCTTGGAGAATCTTTCTTCCTTCCTTTGTGGATTATATAACCAGACTTTATCGTTCATCTGAAATCCTATAGAGTTAGCTTTGAGATCATATTGAGCCTTCATTCGGTTACTGGCGATACGTTCAAACAGTAGTCCCACATTATACTGCTTCATCTTGCTCCTAGACCTTGTTTTGGGTCATTGACTTGCGGCACAGGGAGAACACTGCCGGCACCATGATTTCAAATCCTGGCAGTAGTTGACCCAGTAAAATCTGCCGGGAATTTTGTCGATCATTTTGTTCACTCCGAGATGAGCACTAAACTGAACTTTTTCCAAGACGTCCGATACTCTCTTCCTTGGTACCACTACCTGTGTCTTCACTACTTTTCCATCAGCGCTTTCCCACTCGTTTGAGAAATCCATTTTCAACTACCCACAGAGTTTTTAAAGTTAATCCCTTAGTTGAAATATCTCTCCAGCTTGGTCTTGGTTGACGGTCTTCCTTAGCTTTCAGCAGTAATGCTATTCCAATATCCTCAAGCTGATCCTTTTTAAGTTGCTATGTGGTGCACTGCTGATCAACTTTAAACTTGATTTGCCTAATGGGAGCGATTCCCTCTCATTGATCTATTCTTTGGCAACGCTTATACTTATATATCCTCACATGATCTTCTTGTGGATAAAACATCTGTATTAGTATGCAATCATCCTGTCATGTGCTTAACCTTAAAGTTATATTGTTGTAACTCTTCCTAACTTGACTTTGAACTCCTAGCGTCTCTAGATGCAGATGTAAACTGTAGTTGTACTCGACAGTCTCTCTTGAAATGCCCAGTCCTGTCACATCGATAGCACTGATTTGAAACATTTCGGTTACGTGGCCTATCTTCTAGTGGCTCCCAGAATCTTTGTATTTGACAGGCTCTCTTGAAATGCCCACTCCTGCCACATATATACCACTGATTTGAAATATTTCGGTTACATATGGCCTATCTTCTAGGCTAACGGAATCTTTGTACTCGACAGTTTCTTTTGAAATGTCCAGTTCTGCCACATCGATAGTACTGATTTCTAATATTTCGGTTACATGGCCTAACTTCTAGTGGCTCCCGAAATCTCCTTGTGGCCTGAAGAACCTCAGTTAATTTCTTCAAAATTTCGCCCCTGTTCGTCAGCTTTTCTTCCTAGATGGATACGTCCCTGATTGTTGGCTAGACTTCTGAGTTTCTGGATCTCTGATACCATCCACGAAATATTCGGCAGCAGTTCCTCTTGAAATTCTTTTGTTGCTCCCGGGTGCGCCAATTGAATGAGACGTCTAACGTCTGCCTCAAATTCTTGCAAGTTTTTACCAGGTTTCTGATGCCGGGACTTTACTTGTGCCGGATGCAGTTGTCTTCTGTGTTGGTCTCCGAATCGTCTCTCCAGGGCATCTACAAGTATGTAATATTTCCCCTGTTGGCTGTTAAGAATGATCTGTAATAGTTCCACGGCAGATCCACGAAGCGCTACCACTAGTGATGTAGCCACTTCCTCGCTATTCGACATCGAATCGAATTGTCTTTTGCACAGTAAGTCTCTTGGTGAGTCATGATTCTTCATGATTTCTTTCTGTACGCTTCCTACTTCTTTTTGTACATTTCCAACTTTTTTTTTGTACAGTTTCAACTTCTTTTTGTATATTATTTACTTCTTTTTCAAATTTCTCATTGTGTCCGTCCAATATTTTCTGTAATTTTCCTTGCTTGCCTCCAATTACATCCAGCATCCATTTCTGAAGTTGATCTTGTTCTATTTGCCTTTTGTCTTCTTGGTCTGGTAAAATTTTCTGAAGCCGGTCCTGTTCTATTTGCCTTTTATCTTCTCAATCTTGTAAAATCTTCTGAAGCCGGTCCTGTTCTATTTGCCTTTTATCTTCGTTTGGTCTTGTGAAATTTTCTGGACCGATCCTGTTCTGCTTGCCTTTTACGTTCATTCTCTTCCCGATTAACTTGCCTTCTACGTTCATCCTCTTCCCGATCCGCTTGCCTTTTATCTCCTTGATCTTGAAGACTTTTCTGAAGCCGGTCCTGTTCTGTTTGTCTCTCAGCATTTAAATTTTCCATGAAATCGGCCAACATTTTATTTATTTACTCCATTTCTGCCATTTGTTGCCTTGTATTGACCATAGGATGTTATACATCGTTCAGAGAATCGACCAATCAAAACGGTCTCATTGACGTACTTGCACCCTCTTTTCTCCTCGAACAACACTTAACAAGTCCCGACCCTTCACAATCCTACTTCTGACACCAAATGTTACGTTTTTTCTTGGGTTCTGACAAAAGCACAACACAACTCAACCGGTTTCTGTATTATTCTCGGTGCGGCCGCACTAGAGCGTGTCATGAACCTTCTAGTAGGTGATTCATACGCAATAAGCTTTAGTGGTATAGGGTAGCACACAAATAGACAGATGGTCGCTAGCCGTGGCAGTATTAATACCCTTAGACAGAATAAGACACACTACGAAACAAAAAAATTCTTTAAATCTTGTTAACACAGTTTTAACTTTTTTGACTTTTTAGATTTTAAAAGCCCATTCCGTTACGATTAAGTTACTTTTCTCACAGGTTTTATATTTCCATTACATAGAGGTAAACCAAAAAATAAATATAAATTTTTTTAAATTTTGGGTAAATTTTCGTTACGATACTCGCCTGTGGCTCGTATGGTAACTCTCATGCTCCTGTCTTAGTAAGTATTTAATCGTGTATGTAATATTGAAAAGGCTCAGGTAATATCTCTATGGCCAGTACTGTGAGTTTGGAAGTATATGGAGGAGGGAGAACGCAATCCTGCCTCTCGAAGTACCAGACTTAGGATGTGATATGGAAAACCCAAAAATAATAGCAAAAAAAATAAAGATGCTATTTAAATTTAGGTTATGAGTTATGTTCATTTGAAATGTGCTTTTTTAAATGAGTTTTTTTCTCAAATATCCCAGAATAATATTGAAGTTTCATATTTATGGTATAAAATTAGTATGCTGATCTAGTACAAGTAAATAGAAAGCATCCTATAATATGTACCTATAAGGATGGTACCACAGACCAGATGGTACAGTAAACTGTTTAAAGTTCGTGTGCAAATTCGGTCTTTCACAGACCAATCCCTGCTTTATTTTTATACATTTCTTAATTCGTTGTTATAAATAGGTGATAATAAATCAAAAGTAGGAATGATTACGGTAAAAAGAGGTAATTCAGTACAGACTGATATAACGCAATGTAGACGGAATAACTTTGGTCAATCCGTCGACGCATTTGATGAAGTGGCATCGGCTTATTTTCAGTTTATAATATATTTTTTGTAAATTTCAGATTGCTAGAAGATACGCTGAATTTAGTGCCGCGATCGTCAGCATTAGCGAAAATTTTCCAAATGAACTTATAACCAAGCTGCTTGCCGAATTGCAAGAAGAAGTTGAAATGTTTATATTCCGAATGGCTGGTGCTTTTACTGAAAGAAAGGATCAACTTATCTTTCTTATAAACAATTATGATATGATATTAAGTATAATAATGGAAAGAACTAGAGATAATTGCAAAGAAGCTGAAACGTTTAAATCACGACTAGCGGCAAAAAGTGGAGAGTATGCAGAACAAATTTTATTCCCCCATTTTGGAGAAATGATCCAATATGTAAAAGAGTGTGAACACTACTTTGAACACTCTAAATTGAATGAGTTGAAAGCAATAGAGGCCAAATCGTTAGACATTGTTCTTAATTTTTCAGAGAATTGGAAAAAGTCTCTGGAGGACTTAAATAGAGAAGTCTTACTGTCTTTCCCAAATCTCGTCACAGGTGCTAGTTTATTGCAGCTAGCATTAACGCAATTAGTGCAATATTACCATAGGTTCCACAAGTTATTAGCACCAAATATAAGATCTCAACTAGTCAATATTCATCATATTATGGTGGAAATGAAAAAGTATAAAACTCACTTTTAAAATATCCTTATATTTAGTGCTGAACTTAATCTAAATCTTACTGCTTTATATAATATTTATTTATTGTTGAATAATTAAAATAAATTTTGTATCTCATCAGAATTACAAATTAATTTTTTCTGTTCTCATTTTATATGCAAACTGATCTTTTATCATTGCCAATATGGGAATCATTTTTAAACATTTTATTATTCACCTTTGATAGGGAAAACAAGACGACCTCTGGAAGTGTATGTATGGTGAATAGGCTCATTTTCAATTTTTCAAAAATAATTTTATTCAAGATATCTTGACATATTAAGTTTGTAATGAACGCCGCCGATTTCACCCTTTTACGTACTTACTGTATTTTCGGCCTTTTCTTTAACTTCTATTCATTTTCTGAAACCAGGTTCGCAGTACCAGTGTGTTGACACCTGTCTAGGACTTAATGTTAATCCGGAACCTGATATCCTAGCCTTAATAGCTTTTAGCTTTCAGACAACGTTTCTTTACATTACTTTTCGAGCCGACGAAATGAATTTACTTAATTACTTATTTAACTTCCACGAGTCTCTAGTACTTCCGAGACATATTATACGGTTTGGTCAATACTGTAACCATTTGGACAGAGTAACAGACTTAAAAAATAAATTTATACTAAAAATTCCCTGAGTCAGTCGGACTGCAAAGCGTTCTAAGATGCGTGAAGTTTATTTTCTAACTAACTTTCCCATATTTTTCGGCAGGGGGCGTGCTACGCGTGAAGCTGGAGATTGTTTTCAGACTAACTTTTTCCCAGATAATTTTTCGCTTTTATACCAACTTTTACGACTTGTTTTCTCCTAGAAAAATCTGGATTCTGTACCTGCAGCTATTAAAATGTTATTACTAAGAGCACTTAAAATTTTGCCGGAAATTTTAGCGTTTTAACATGTTTTATAAATTCCAATCCCGCCGAGTGTTCCAAATTTTAATTTTTAATTATCCTATTAAAATTAGGTACATGCTTTTTAAATTCCAACTTAATTACTCTATTAAAAATTAATACATGCTTTTTAAATTCCAAACTTAAGTACCCTATTAAAATCAGTTCCTACATGCGTTTTAAATTCCGATCTGGACCAAATTAAGGTAATTAAAATTGAAGGAGACGATTTTTGCATTTCGTTTCAATTGGCTTTGTTCTGGGAATATTCTTATAGAAACATCCCCCTGGCCAATGGTTTTCTTTTTTGAACAAAGTTTGGGGGAACCCGTCTTTGAAGCAACCAACCAGTGGTTACCATTCCGTGAAGTTAGTTTTTTCCGTCGGGTCGCGCGGTTTAATGCAGTCGAAAAAAAACAAAAGTATAAGTCAACCGCGATTTAAGTCGGAATTCGAATCTTGCGCAGTTACACACAATGCAACCCACTTGGATTATATTCCAGTAGTAAGTTATTTTATTTGAATAAGGCTTATGATAGGTGCTTTTGTCGTACACTTTTCTTGGGCAAAAATGATTAACTTTTGACGCGATTCTGGCATTACTTCTTGAAAGTTGGATTTCAATTTGATTTTTTTTTCATAAAATAAAATTATTATTTTATTTGAATGTTCTCTCTTGGCGATTTACTTCGAAACTTAATTTGTTTACATTTTATTTATTGAAGAGCTAGCACAATCCTAATTTATTTTTGAAACAATTAAAAATAATTTTTAAAAACAAACTGTTGAAAAAAAGTTAAACTAAATCAGGTGCTACCCGTGGCTATCACAATTGAAAAGGAGCATTTTCTTATTTAATAGTGGCTAAATTTATTCACTTATTTTCTAATATGACCTTGAAATTTTACTGGTATTATTATTTAGTCGCTGTGAATTTTTTTACCTTATATCAACTTGCCTAAAGTATTATATTTTATCTGAGAGCATGATAATTAAAACTAGCCACTCAAGCAATTATTGATTAATAAAAGAAATTGAATTAGCAATAATTTCTTCTCTGCAGTGAATTAACTAAAGAAGATACAGAGTACGCTAGCACTAATTATTTTAATGGGATACTCATTAATTATCGAATACATACAGCAATAAATGTTTCCAAATATACATCAGGCACTCTACGCCCTATGATTTAAAACTAAACTTGCTATCTAACGCTAGCACTGAATTGTTTTACTAAAATACTCATGAAATTCTTGCAGACGTACAACACTAAATGTTTCCAAATATACAGGCACTCTACGCATTATGATTTCAAAATAAACTTACTACCTAACGCTTAATGTTAACCCGGAACCTGCCATCCTAGCCTTCTTTTTTGATCACCTTCTCCCTCGACTGATGACGAATTTCAACAACGTATCTTACATTACTTTTCGAGCCGACGACATAAATTTACTTAATTACTTAGTTACTTTCACGAGCCTCTAAACTGTGAGACACTAATTTCGTTTTGGTCAAAACTAAGACCATAGTACAGACTTGAAAATTAAGGTTTAATTTTTTAAACTTTTCGGGCTTCTTTCAAGCATTACGACCGATTGCAAGTGAAATTTTTATTAAAATTTATTAATTGTCAACCAATGAAGTGTCAGTTAAGACTAATTTTTTACCGATCATTTCGCGTTTTTATAGCAAATTTTCGACTCGTTTTTTTCCCCAGAAAAATCCGGAATCTGTACATCTGCAAGAAAGACACGTCTGAGGTGACGCAAATGCCCCCATTATCGACGAAAACAACTATTCCGGTTTTAACTTTTAACTAGTTTTACATTCCAATATCCCAAGTGTTCGAAATTTTCCATGCCAAGCCCGGGTCGTTACGGAATTTAGTTCACACATGTGGTTTAAAGTCCAAGCGGTATTTGAACCTTCTAAGCTCAAGATCAACTTTTTTGTCTTTCGTTTTAATTCGCTCGAATTGGAAAATCTTTTTATTATGCACGCCCCCTGGCCAATGATGTT
>JAEQML010080211.1:0-11677 GCA_016904865.1 Pissodes strobi | reverse complement strand
ACAGATGCAGTATAAGTGATACAGCACACTCTGCTAGAAGCCTAAGATGATTAACATTTTTAACTAACTATAAAAGAATAAATATCTTTATTAACTATGATGAACCTAAAAATGTTTAATTGAAGGTGACGATACTGCCACCAAAAAGAACTCAAGGGCAGGTCAATTAGGCAAGAACCAAATTTGTGTGATACCCAAAAACTTATAATGTAGACCTAAAAGAAGATTTTCTGAGGATAAATAATGAGTCCAGTTTTCTATGTGTCACAGTGCATTGGAAAACACAATATTAACTTAATAACTATGGCATCCAAGGATTTAGTTTGGTATCTAGTTTCTGTAGAGAAGTAAATAGGCATGGTGGAAGTGCGATATTTGTAAAAAAAAGATATGCAGTATAAGCCAAGAATAAACATAAATAGTACAAGTGAAGGATCTAAATTTGAGTGTTGTGGCCGCGAAGTAAAGGTAAATAATAAAAACTCATCCTTCGTTATACCGCCAACCCCCCTCCAATGGAGGCTTTGACTTAATTTGAAGCAAAATAAAGCAGTTATTAATTCTGTGCACTAGTAATTTAAATGATATAATTATTATAATTAGGGGCGAATTTAATACAGATTTTTTGCCCACAACCCCAAATATATCAGACCTGAGGTCAGTTATTGCCTCTTTTTATGTTGAATGTACCATTTCAGAATACACACGTATCACCACGTATCACCAACAAAATATTAACAAACTTTGATGGTGACGTGAAAGCCCAGATTTCACACTCATTAATTTCAGATTAACCTGCTCAAAAGTTTATATTGTAGATGAAAAAACCATGCATTTAAAAAAACATAGGTATGGTGGTAATATTATCACAACCTTGGAATTTCGTTCGACGTCCTTTTATCTGACTGCAATGAGGGGCATAGCTCAAGACAGTCATGGAAAACCAAAAATTTGCTTACATATAAAACTGCTATATATTTGTCTACTTGATTTCCTTTCTTCTTTAGAGTTTTCTTCCTGATGATCTCCACTTGTCTCATAATCTTCATTAGTGATTGGCGAACCTGAAGTCCAGCAGTCATTATAGAGCAACATTCAATAGAACGTATACACAACCCAAGCCATCTTAAAAGTAACTTTTACGGGGTCCAATTTTTCTAACTGGTATATAAATTTTGACGTTGCCCCTTCTTAAAATTCTTGGTATATTTTATTTTTTCCTTATTTCGCCTTTATATTTTCTGCTGCTATAAGAGCTATTATTATTGCCAATGCCTTTTATTCAATCTTAAATATGTCTGGACCAGTCTGTTTGCTTGTATTGCAGAACATCGATAGCATATCCGCTAACGTCGGTCGTATGCTATTGTGAACTAACTAAGTTTTTGAAGCTTTTATGATTGGAATGCCTTTCCTCTATCGCTTATCTTATATTCTTGGGATTTCATGCATTAGAAACACCTTTTCTAGTAGAAACTCGCCTACAAAACCTTCTTTCCCATTAGCAGGACCTCTAAAATGGTGCACCTAAATGCATATTCTGTTGCTTCATATCATATTTTTCCTGATTATTTCTCATCTAAGGCCCCAAGAAGCTCAATCTCACTTTTCGTCAAAAATACAGCGAACATCATATCACACATTTCTCAATGTCTTTAAACATTTTACTCCAGAAGAATTTGCTCTCGATCTTATCTATAGTTTTGGTTATCCCCAAATGTCTATAGGTTATAGTGATGCGTGCAAATCGCGCACGATTTCTTTTGATATAGATTTTGGCATGACTGCTACATTTTGCCTACCTATATTTTACTGTTGCTTTATTTATGCAGAGGGTTGTGCTTAACCCTCCCGTCGACAAATCGCCATGTAGATCTTTTGATCATCTGGGTTAAGACGTATTTAAAGTAAAGTTCCGGTTCTTGGATATCTGCAATTTCTGTACTTTTCACGGCAAATGTTGGCTGTTCAGCCTATTGATGTTTTTCAAGAGTTTGAAAGGAATACGAGGTTTCGAGACATACTGTTTTTGTAGCCCGCACCGTTTGTGTATTCAACTATATATAGTCAACTCTGCAGGTTAAGCGCCTGCCATTTTCTTTCAATAAATTCACCTAACAAATTACTGTTTAGAATTTAACTTAAATTTGGTGGGCATTCCAGTTAACTCGTGCAAACATCAGGCGATTCTTGCAAACTAGTGAGCGAATTTTCCATGAAAATTAAGAAATCCTAAGAAGCTTTAGATATTCTTGACTATAAGTTTGTACACAATACAGATTTTTTTTTTCATTTAGTAATATTATCCACATCGCTTATGGGAAAATGATGATATCATCAAAATGTCTTTCGATTTCATGTCTCAGAAAAATGTGTTAATGATTTCCTGGAAGTAAATTGCACAAGCCAAAGATGAATACGTTAAATTCGTACAATTCATGATCTCGAGCTGTAAAAGTAGTGTATTGTTTCGAATTTTCAACAATTAGGACTTACCAGTATCCTGAGAACATACCTATGGTTAGCATCTCCAAAGTATCTCTTATGCGGGTTATCTGTGATTTATGAAGGTTCAGTTATTTAATTAACACAACATCTTGTTCTTCTATCTTATTTCATAACTAGTACGCCAAGACTTGCCCATGGCAAGTGGTAAGGTAACATAATTCTTATTGGAAGGGCAAAATTCTTCAATTTGCGCATCAATTATACGTTTTCCTTTCTGAGATACCAAGAACTGTCAAGGATTTCCACAGCTCCTTGGAATTATGTAATTTTTAAATAGGAAATATATATGTTGTATTAAATGTAATTTAAACGATACTACTAAGGTTACACTTGAAACCATAGCAGAGGAATCGCAAGACCCGTTTGTAGGTTCGTGTTTAGTTTACTAAACTCATAATAGACACGTTGTTTTGGAATGTACAAAGCAATTTTATTTGCATTAAAAACTCCAACAGCGGCTCTCCCATAAAGAAAACAAATTCATTCCTGATATGTCTGGTATTTAATTCCACACCGCTTTTGCTGTAAATTCCATCGAGACTAAACATATAATAGATCAACCTGTACGTCACTCGAAACTCTTTTTCATTCTGAAAAGCACTCCATCCATCTAAAGGCAATAAGGAATTATCCCCAATTATAAATGAATCAAGATTAACCGCGCAGATAAAAGATATACCACACAGCATGTGGGAAGATAGAAATGGTGCCTATATGAAAATAAGACATTCAGATCGTTGTCTGATAAAAAGGATTAATATAGTTGAGCTATAGGCATTATTTATTGCGTATACAGGTTACTTTGTGCGTATGCGAGTTGCAAGTAAATAAATTGACGAATATTTATTTCAAGTTTTTAAACAATGGCTTAGTAAAATGCATTTTGGATAAAGTAAGATCTAATCCCATTGGCCCTCAGAAACCCCTCTCTGTTTGTCGAAATAAAACTCACCTAAAAAAAACTGCTAAAGTTTCGTGGAAGTACTAAGAATATGTTAACAGCCACTTTAATATGGTTTAAATAAAACTGATTCAATACTTATTGAGATGTCTAAATGAAGTTATTGTAAATTTCCAATAACCGTTAACAAGGCACGTTGTGAAGAAAATCACGGCAATTTACGTAAGTTTACTATAACTTGATTTGGCAATATTTGCTTGTACCGTAGTTAAAGCGACTTGAATCTTAAAATGGTTTAATATTGGCCTTTGATTGTAACATCGTTCGCACGTATATGCTTTTCGATATTGTCAGCACATTTTCTTTGCATTAATCACTTATCAACCAGAAGGGAAAAAAGATACGATTGATACAAAAAACTAAATTACAATTATTATATGTGGCATCCCACTTCACATAATATTAAAAATACCAAAACACCTGATTTTTTAACGACCTAAATGAGAATGATTGAGAGTTACGTTTCTGCAGTATTTTGTTTCAATGCATTGTTTTATGCATTTTTATGGATATTTTTATTATGACTTTATATGTATGTAATTTGTCTAGTCTGTTTTGAGAGTTTTTGCAATCGTGTATAGGGGAAAGAAGTATAATATTGTCATGATTAGTTTTCCGTTACACCATAACTTGGCTGACGTGCAGGTTATGTTGCTCAGATTTGGGATCGATCTACACCAGGGGAGAAGAGAAAATAAAGAAAGCACTTCGGTAAAACAATAACAATGTCTACTGGTTAAATGAGTTTACATTATACATGATTACCAAAACACGCATGTGCTTTCGGTTGACGTATGGTTTGGATTGTTTATAGGTCTTGTTTCCTTTATCATAATAAAGTTTTTTTGATAGTGGTGTTGTGTTTTAATTCATGGTTAGGTTTGGTTATTTAATAAGAAAATTTTTAAGTGTTCTTAGTTTTTCTCAACAACTTAAGGCACTTAACTATTTAACCTTAAACATCACCTGACTTGAATTTTGATAGATCTATTGTAGATTCGACTTTATTACTTTAGGTGGTTATCTTCCCATAAATATGCTCTTGTGAGCTGTACCTTTTGAATTGAGTTTGAAGATTATGATATCGGCAGAAAATCCAGCCACGTCCCTGTGGACTGCAGCAAGATTAGAGTGGAATAGGTGAGGGACAAAAGCCTGTCGAACTGATGATCCGCTTGACTATTTATATCATAAAATCTGCTGACCATTTTAACTTTAAGGCTCATAACTGCCTGCCCTATTTGCTATTTGCTCGCGTTGTTTATAATTTATCTTGAATGTTTACATAATTTTTTTAGTTCAAATTCAAACTTAGGATAGGGTGATAACTAATTAGTAGTTTAAATGTGTTAAGTAGTTCACATATCGATTAGCGGGTAATATCGATCACCTAATTTCCATCAAACATGTAACAGTGACAACATCGCTAACACGTGCTTTCATCTTGTAGTTGACTGTACTGACCTGATACAGACTACTTCAGTTATAGTTTTTGGTGCGAAAACTGTTTAGCGATGGTTTCATATAAAATGAATCAGACATAGTATTCAAATATTCATTCCACTTGCAGTTACGACAGATTAGACCAATAAACCTATGAAGGACTAGTGCTCAAAATGTTGAGTTTATGTGATTAGTTGATTAGAACCCGGTTCGAGGCATGTAATATCAACCATGATTGATATTGCCCACCAGTGATCGATATAATCCCTTTACGAGATTTTTAATTTACGTTTTTTTTCAGATGATAATAAACTATGTACATCAAACGACACGTTCAACATGGACCGACAAATAAGGCTCATGCATTTATAAAAGGCGTTCATGATAGCGGTTGTTCCATAGGTAAAGCTGCCAAATTAGTCATATATCGTACGCTACACTGCAAGATCGCTTAAAGAATCGTTACCCGCAGAAAAAAAATTAAATCAAGCAGAAAGGGTGTATTTTCTCAAAAAGGGTGTATTTCTCACAAGAAGTTGGTCTACGTAACTACATCTTAAAAATATCTGATTTGTATTATGAATTGATTCCAAGAAAACTTAGGGAAATTGCATATGACTTTCCGGTTTGTCTCGGAATGTATAAAACATAAGTATCCGAATAGTCGTTTGGTATTTTATTCGAATAGTTGAATATCTATTTGAATAGTGGAATATTCAAATAGTCAAATTTTTGAACTAAAAAGAATCTAATTGAGATTTAGAATAGTCGAATATTTGAATTATTCGAATAGAGTTCCGAGCCCTAAATTTTATTTATTTTAAAACAAAGCACATGTTATTATGTACATCTACGGATAGAGAGTCCAAGAGTTGGAGGAGAAATGGACTAAAAATGTCGTTTTTGGACAGAATGTCCATTCTTGATAAAAGCGCTTCCCGCAAAAATAGTAAAATACGGTCTATGAAGCGAATTTAGGATTTTTTTTATACAGAGTACGTAAAAACTAGGAAAACATGACTTTCATAATCAAAATAACTTTAAAAAATAATTTTTTAAAACAGGAAATTTAAATAAAGGTAAATTTAAATTACGAATAAAAAAAGCCTTATATCTTTTTTCATGCGATGAACAGTTTCATATTCAAACATTTGATTAGTCGAATAGTTGAATAGCCTTATAGGTATTCTAACAGTTAAATATTCGGATAGTCTAATTTTAAAACTAACAAAAGACCAGAATTATATTTTTATATTTAAGAATAATGAAAGAAAGATACAAAATGCGATTAAATTAAGCATCTACACTGTATCAACATTAAAATCTAGCACCTCCACATCGAATCCATCTACATCTTCAACAATATTTTTGCCAGATTTTAAGTTGGTATAAAAGGGCAGAGCATCTGCCGGTATAAAATGCATCATTTCTTGCAGGTTCTAAGTTTGCTTAGAATCTCTCATGGTAGTTTCTTGTTAAACATCATCAGTGTCATTAATTGCATGTTCTAATAAATTTAGTACATTATTATTTGAATTAAGTTTAACCACTTCAGGTTCTGTTTTGTCCAAAATTTTTAACTATCCCACTATTATTTGCCTGTGATTCTTCTGCAACAACCGATTATTTTATGCAAACATCGGATAAATCAAGAGGCAATGAAGGGTGCATGTACCAACCAACAAATATCTATAGGTAACCCACAATATATCTTTTGTAAGAATTTGACTAGTTGCATCTCTACACTAAGGATCAGACTACATTAAATTTTGATGGAATAATATCCCAGAAACTATTATAAAATATACAAAATGATCGTAGGTAAATCTAGTTTAAAAATGTACTGAATATAATTATTATTCCAGGTTTTCCACAATTGGACATTATTCTTAATGTTCGCCTGTGAAACATGCTTATCACTCACTCACTCACTTATCAATAATTTTTGGTACAATAAAAATAGATACAGGTCAACGAATACTGATTTAGAATGTCCCCGTTTTGCATAGCTACCATCCCACTTGGATGTCTAATGCAGACCACGGAATTTAAATTCTATAATCTAGTGAGTTAACCAAGTGGGTTGGAAGTTTTAAGTTAACTGAAGAGTACATATTTTTATTCACTTATTTTTACGCATGGAAATTTTCAAGGTCTAAAGTCGACATTCGGTTGGAAGGTTTTTACAGAATAAAGAAGTAAAGTCCATTCAAGGCTATTGCGCTGTTACGTCAGAATTTCTGACGTCAAAAGAAAAGATCCGTACGTCTTAGATAGACTCGTACGTTATTTTTTACAATAGCCAAAAGATGTCTCTGTACCTATTCCAGAGCACGTTCCGTTTTTATCAGTTTTACATACTTATTACTCATGGCAGTTTCGGAGTGGATTAATACAATGCACAAATTCGACACGCAAATATAATGCCACCAGGAATAACATCAACATACATACAACAGCTTATTTACCTAGTAATCGTGCGCCGATATCCTTTGATTTGGGAAAGTCAAAAACCAGCTTTTTGAAATTTTAGAAGAGGGCTATGACAATATTGTTTTAAGCGTTTGGGCATCTGAATAATACTTCTGACAGTTCGTTTAATTTAAAATAATAATATGCTTTTGATCGTCTAAAATCCGTTCAAAAACGATTTTAAATGGCAAAATTGTATAAAAATCGGAAAATTCGAACTTTTTTACGCCGATAGCCATGGCTTCGAACGAATTTGTCGTGAATTTTGAAGCGAAAATTCATTTTAAATTCAACCGTCCATTAAGAATAAGATGTGCTATGGATCCAAATACACTGCGAATGTAATAATTAAAAAATAATACTTTTGACGGTTCGTTTGATTTAAAATATGCTTTTTATCGTCTAAAATCCATTTAAAACGATTTTAAATGGCAAAATTGTATATAATACCGCCCTAGCGGCTAGAATTTGTTGCCGAGATTTGTCCTCATATCGCCGCGTAAGATGTTTACACCTCAAAAATACATTTTTTCTACAGATATCATTTTTTAGTATTATCAAATAAATAAAAAATATATATTGCTTACATTGTGCACAGCTTTCCAGGGTAAGAGTGGCATACTAGCATCTTTTTCACGTGTGAAATAATGCACCAATTTTAAAATTAAAGCTTGCTCTTTCTCACTGAACCGGTGGGCATCTCAAAACGATTTTTATTAGCAATTATTAGCGTAAAACACAAACCAACTACCAACATATCAATAAATGAATTAAGTCTGTTATTTTCGTTATGATATTTTTACATTGACGCCAATCGATGTCAAAAATCCCAATTTGACGGACCAATTTAGTACATACGTTCATTGCATAAAGAAAGATGGAATGATATGACGTAACAGCGCAATAGACTTGAACGGACTTTACATATTATTGACCATGATACCCGATTATCTTATTTTTCCATGTAATGAGGTTTGGTAGCTTTTTGCTTAACAGGGCCAAATTATATTACATTAGGCATGAAAAAACGTGCCAAGAAGACTGGCTTTACAGTTTTTTACCTAGAAATCCAGAAGTTTCTTTACGGCATCGGCAGTTGGAGGCTACGATTTTAAATAGCGTGCTAACATTTAACCGCAAAGATGTAGATTGGTGGATGTCTTGGATAACTTGGAGCAAGTTATTAAAAGCACCAAATTTTTCAACATAGAATATTTAGCATGGATGAAATCGGTATCAGTAACAATCGTAAACCTTCCGCACCCTTGCTCCAAAGGCCGCAAATAAGTTGATGCAAAAACAAGTGGAGAGCGATGGCATAGGGGAGGGTGGCATGTTACATAAGTGGTTATGAATTATATTTTCCGCCATTTTTCATACGTATCCGTATATCGCGGCTCCAGCAGCTCAGAGTGGACAATAAAAGAACTGTTGCACCATTTTGTTGCATTCAATATATCTTCTAACCCAACTAACCCACTCTTTTAATCCTGGAGAATTGTTGCACACACTACAGTTTCTGCAATTTTTGTGGTGATACTGCTATCCTTTCCTTCTCATTACCGCCCTATGCTTCACACCGGTTTCATTTCCTGGACTTGACGTCTTTCAGGTCTTTGAATACTGTATATAATCAAGTACGACCAATTCATGAAATCTTACCATTTTTCAAAAAGTTCGATTAATTGCATTGCTTAGTTATTTGCTAGGGCCTACAAACTGATTAAGAGATAAAAAGATTTCAATTTTGTAGGGATCTATTCACTTAATTGAAATGATTTTAGGGAAGAAGATCTTGTAAATACTACCGTTGAAACTGAAAATATTACAGACTTACCAGTCAATTCTATTGAAGAAGCTATTTCTAGCCTGCTGCTGAGTCGCGTTGCCAAGCATTGTGAAGGGGTTGGCCTGAGTTTTGCAATGAGGGGTTGTTTCGCATTTACCAGCTTGATGTTTTCTTCGGACCGAATTAAAAGAGCCCACATACGCTACAAACTGTTGTACGGCAAGTTGAACTTTAGGTTAGATAGATAGTTGCAACGATCTGTACGACGGTTCACCAGTTTCTCATTGACTTGAAACGATCTGTCGGCCGTACAGCATGCTATACAGCAGCCCTACACACATTGCAATGGTTTTTCAAACCGACAGGTCTCGCGTCAGTCGTCTCAAGACAACGCCTTCTAAACAAAAAAGCCTGATCTAAATCTAAGATGGCGTCGGGCGTAGGGAGTAGGCTCTGACAATGGAAAACGTATTAATTTATATATAAACTACATTGGTTACTTTTGACTTCAAAAAAATACATAGCTATATTATTTTTAATAGCTAATTACTTGCCATATACCAAAATAATAATAAAAAATCCGTTGGAAACCATACCTATCATAAAAAGATATTAATTATTATAATAAGTAGTCTAAAAATTATAATATGTTATAATGTGAAAAATACGGATTATGGCTATTAATTGATAATTACACAGTGGTTTGTTTAAAATATATCTCGAAGTGTATATAAACTAAAACAAGAATACATAGTCACTTAGATATTTGTTTAAAGAATGTATAAATAATTAATGTTTACTTTTGAGGAGTTTTTTTATTCGACACAATTATATCTGTTTTGTTTAAAAAATACACTTAAAATAAAAAAAACTGAATTTTGAAAATGTTTTCTATTCTGACCACTTTGAGCATGTGCAATATAACACTAGGTTTCTTTAGCGATTTGCTTAGTTTGTGCGGCATATATTTTTTTTACTTCAAAAACAAACAGGGAGAAGAAAAACAAGTCTGCTAGTACTGCTAGTCTAAAATACGTTTAAAACGATTTTAAATGGCAAAATTGTATAATAATACCTCCCTAGTGGCTAGAATCGGTTTACACATTTCCGTCTCATTTGCCGAGATTTACCCTCATACCGCCGCGTAAGATGTTTACACATCAAAAATAAAAACACTTACTTGACTCAACGTTTTCAAAAAGCTTTATCAAATCAATTTTTGACTTTTTGCTTCGGAGCCTTCTCTTTCAGATGTCTAGGGTTTTGATAGTTAATTAGGCAAGATACTCGGTAATGCACCTAAGTATTAAAAATAATTATCAAAAAAATTTACCTAATTGTAAACTAGCACAAATTAAGCATAACTTTTATCAAGCGTGGGTTCTTCAGCTCTACAGTTATAGCTTGTCCTGTAGATTCAGTAATTAGGGTTGTAGCCCTTTCAATTTTATTGGGCCTAAAGTGGATTTCACACACCTAAAATATATATTTACCTTGATTTCCTGGGTTGGAGCAAGACCTCGGTCAAGACAGTCATTGAATACAATACAACAACCCTAGGTTTAAAGTAAGCAGCTATTGCAAAGCATTTTTAGGTAAAAATAGAAAAATCACTCAATTAATTAAATCATATTTTGTGAACGCAATATTAGGTACAACCTCTAAAAATATTGTGTGTATGACTAGTCACTGCCTATAAAAATAGAAAAAGAAAACTAACCCGACCATTCTGGATTGGAACAAATGATTTTCCCTCCTAATTGAATTTCAAATAAAAAATTTGCCACTTTGAGTGCATTTTTATAATTCCCTCTACATTTTGGGAACACCACAAGTTGACAACATGGAGTCAATTCACTTAACACTATTATACGCAATTACTTAAAAGTCAATGTTCTCAACTAAGCCACTGAACTTAAACCAAAGCTTAAGCATACTTAAATTATTGCAACACGTACCTAAAACCAGCCTACAACCCTTAAGTAATATTCCATAATGCTACAAATGAAAAGTATTTAGCTATCCTAAGTGTAGAGCTGAGGTATAAAAAATTAAACATTTGAAGTTATCTGGCTGTTGCCTAAAAAATATCTGTGGTTACATAAAACTGGTTATATGTAGAGTCAAAAGGCAGTCAAAGGAAAGAGGTAAATAGGTATTATTAATATTATGTTTGTTTACTTCAGGCATATATGAGAATTTAAAATTTCTTTTCCTTCTGAAAACCCACCTTGTACCAGAGCAATCAATCCCTAACTATAAACTATAAGTATTTAATTGTATATTATGGAATAATTAGGTAGAATAGTGTAGTAGGATTGAGAGTCTATTTTCATGAACACAGAGCAATGTTCTTGCTATTAACACAATAAATTGCCTGCTTTGTATGAATTATTCACTGCAAACGCACATATTTTACAACTTTAAACATATTTTATAATAAACACGCGAAATATATCCTTTACAGAATTTAGTTTCAGTCCCAACGGGGGTGGCCATATTGG
>JAEQML010080207.1:0-11677 GCA_016904865.1 Pissodes strobi | reverse complement strand
ATGTTCCAATTTCCAAAGGGGATGCTATCTTTTCTGACTTCGAAGAATTGCTTTAAAAAGCCCAAGAGGAGGTCTTTGTCCAACCTTGGACAAAGATAACTGAGGTGCACGAAATATTCTCTAATATTTGTGCATACAAGAGAAATTGGCATAAAAAGGAATTTGACCTCTGGCCGGAGAACAGCACGTTTTACTGCTATTTAAGCCAACGTCTTAACTGAACTGTGAGGCTAGAGAGCAGCTGGACTGATCTAGTACATTTTAGTAGATGTAAGACACTTTCAAACTAATTAATTGCCTCAAACAGAGCTAGGACAGGGCTAGATGTTTTTGGCGCGGAAACTAGGAGAGCTGTGACTAGACAGATCCTACGCGAATGAGTGTTTGCTACGCACTACTTAATTCATTTCTTTCCTTCAGCTAGTCGCCTAGCGGCAAAACTACATAATAAAAGTGGGCGGTAACACATATCGAATTCATTTGAGATTACAAGGGTAGAAGCTGTTTTCTTTCTTTATTTGGCAGACTGATTGTTCACAAGGCTGACGGAGACAAAAATACATTGACTTTAAAACGATTACAAATGATTTCCATTACTAGTGAAAGTTGGCTCTATTGTAATCTTATATTGACAGCACTGCTGTACAGGTTCGAATTAAGGGATCGTCCGTCTAGGGTTGGACTAAGGGGTTTTAAAGTACTGGCATTATGCTGATTTAAATGCACAAATTGGGTTGTACCCGGGGTGAAATAAATATATTCATGGATTTATTATGGCTCATTCATTCTACATACATACAGGGTGTTATCACCAAACTATACGGTGAAAAACGATAGTTTCTACACGTGTTGGGGTGTTTCCCCAACAGTATTATTAGATATAGACAAAAGCGGTGTTATCGTGTGGGTCCAAAGGTCACATTTTTCATTAAATGTCATTCCTTTGACAGATTTTACACGCAAAATCTGCCACGAATGAAGTTTTTACTGAAAATTGTGACCTTTAGACCCACACGATAAGATCGCTTTTGACTATATATGTCCAACTTTCATCCAAATATGTTAACCTTCATTATTGAATTTTTCAATATGTTTCAAAGCAATGACAGCAACGTCGGTGTCTGATGTTCGTATCAAAATATTTTTAAAAACAATTTTGGATGAGTGGAATATTATTTTAGTGTCGGCTTCTTCGTGCTCGCAGTAGTATTACGTTGATATTTCCTTAATGACTTTTCATCTTCTTGGTAAAATGTATTACATTGATTTTCATCTGTAACATACAGCGTTTTATTACCAAGTATTGGGTAGTAAATGTCATCTTCTCATTCATTGTTAAGATAGAAAACAAGAGGTAGAACTAGTTCTCCAAGCAAGAAAGAAAAAGGGAGTACTTGACTCTCTTACCTTAGGGCTGAAAGGTACTCAAAGACGAGTCTATCTTAATGAGGACATACCAAAGGATGTGCGTGACATTTTTCATAAAGCACGAGATCTTAAAAATCATGGTTATGAATATATCTGGTACAATAACAGTAGAGTACTGTGTCGAAAGACTGCCACATCTGAAGTAGTGGAACTGAAGAGCACCGAACAGGTTGATAAACTAAAATCAGCTACCTTAATTTCTTCAAATCAACGGGATAACCAACCGATGGAAAATGAATTTTTTTCTGCGTAAGTTGCCATTTTCTAATGACAAACATTTTATGTTCTGTGTGCCAAAATGGCTATTGGCTATGTAATATAAAAGTGTGACTGAATATAATGGTGGTGAGACTTTGGTTGGAGATGAGGCAGGGAGTCAAATGAACAGTCTCTATCTTAATACAAGGTCTTTGCGAAATAAAATTGATGAGATTGAAACTCTAATATCATCTTTTAGTGTGGAAGTTTCTTTGATTGTATTTACCGATACATGGGTGTCAGAGGATCAACAGCAGTATTATAACACTCCAAATTATCACTCTGTATATGCTAGCAGGAAGCAACGTGGTGGAGGATGTGCTATATTTTTGAGAGATGATTTTAAATACAAAGTAATAAAAGTCACTGAAAAGGAGGGCATTTCGTTTCTTCTGGTGCATTTGTTGCAAGTCAACAAATATGTAGGAGCTATATATAATCCAAGGGGTACCAGGCACATGGTTGGCCATACCATACAACTTCTTGAGGAGGAACTTTCCAGGCTTAGATCAAAGGAGGTATTTCTGATTGGTGATCTGAACATTGACCTGTTGTCAAATAGCCCTGAGGTGCTACTTTATAAAGAAATGTGTCTAAGTAATGGCCTAAGATTCTGTAATGAACATATTCCTACCCGTAAGTATTCAACACTTATTGATCATGTCATGACCAATTCTACTGTGCAGTCTGCTCTGGCAGTAATTCAACATCCTCTAAGTGACCATGACATCCAAATGTTATACATAAAGTATGGCGTCTCAGAAAATAGACACAGGACATGCACAAGAAAATTTGTGGATTATGGAGCCCTGAGAATTTCACTAAACCACTTAAACAACAATTTCTCAGAAAATCTAAGTGTTAATGAAAATTACAATCTCTTGCTTGATTGTTTTACAAAAAACACTACATATACAAAGAAAACTGTTAAAATTCGTAAGAATAATAAACCTTGGTATATTGATAATGATGGTGAGCTGACTAGTGCATTACTATTTTAGTAAGAGATTTCTACTATAGGAAACACAAACGCTTTCCAGAAAGTATAAATCTTTATATGAGATATAAAGAAATGGAAAAAAATGTTAAGAATCTTGTTAAAAAAGCAAAAATTCTGTATTTTGAGAAACAGTTCAGTGAAGCTCATGGTAGTGCAAAAAAAGCCTGGAAAGTTATCAATAACATTTTAAAAAATATCAATGCACGTTGCACAAGCAATAATGAGGATGTGATAAAAACAGACAGTGGTACAGTGAAGGGTACAGACATGTGTGAATATATGAATTCATACTTTGTGAACATTGGGCAAGAGTTGGCAAGTGTAATTTACCATCTGTAAATCTTGACATGGGACTAGAAGCAGCTCCTTCAAACATGTTCTTCTTACCAGTAACGGAGAATGAGGTGAGTCAGCTGATTGACAGGATGGATGCATCAAAGGCTACGGGTGGGGATAATGTGGATGTACAAACTATACAAAAGTGTAAAGAAGAGGTGACATCAGTTCTCTGTAAGATCATAAATCGGTCTTTGTGCAGTGGTAGTGTGCCTGATGGCATTAAAGTAGCAAAAGTTCGACCTCTATTTAAGGACGGTGATAAGGACTGTGTTAATAACTTTAGGCCTATTTCAGTTCTTCCAATTATATCTAAAATTTTTGAAAATGTAGTTAACGAGCGTCTTCTTGATTATCTAAACAACATTGATTTTTTTTTATAAGTGTCAATATGGTTTCCTTGAGTCTAGTGACACAGCATCTGCTACTGTTGACTCAATATCAGAAATTCAAACCCACATTGATTCTGGAAATAAAACTGCTCTAGTGTCACTCGACCTGAGGAGGGCATTTGATACTGTTGATCATAAGATACTCGTACAGAAATTGGAGTTTTTGGGTGTTCGTGGCATCTGTTACAGTTGGTTCTTAAGTTACTTGCAAAATAGAGAACAATTTGTTAAAATTAATGATTATGATGTATAGAGTGCGGAGTGCCCCAGGGCTCCATTCTAGGACCTACACTATTTTTGATATATTTATTTATTTAGTACTTACATGCACACCACAGCGCAAAGCTCCAAATTGTACAAAAAGAGTTAAAAACAATTAATCGTAGGACATTATATAAAACATTTGCAACACTTAACATTCAATACATATTCGATAATAAAACTACACGTTAAAGAAGAATTAAAAAAAAAGTTCAAGACACAATGTGCTTCAGTGAGTTGAGACTTATGTTAAAAATATCTAGGTGGTTAAACTTGTCGTTGTACATTGTAACCATTCGATCCACAAATGCTCTTTGTCCGTAGTTGGTTCGGTGATAATGTTGGTGGAACAGTTGTTGGTGTCTTAAAGTTCTCGCTGGTATCTTGAGGTATAGAAGTCTCAGTAAATTGGCACAATCAATCTTCCCGTTGATCAGTTTGTGAAGAAAAAACAGAAGCTGGTTCTCTCGTCTAGCTTGCAGCGATTTAAGACCGCAGAGCAGGAGTCTAGTGTCATAGGACAAATCGCGATAGGGGAAACGATGTTTATACAATAAATATTTAACAAATTTATTCTGCACCCTTTCGAGCCTAGATATGTGACACTGGTACTGCGGGAATCAAATGGTGCTGCAGTATTCAAGTATACTGCGCACTAGAGAGTTGTAAAGTGTCGTAATTGCCCTGGTGTCCGTCATCAGTGCAGTGTTCCTCTTTATAAATCCAAGCAGCCGCAAGCCTCTCGAAACTATTTGATCCACATGTAAAGTCGATGACAGATCATTGTCAAACAACACCCCTAGATCATTAAAGACAGTTACCAATTCCAGAATCTCACTATCGATGGTGTAATTGTGGTCAATTTGATTCATCCCCTTGTAAAAGCTCATTTTTTTACATTTCTTGACATTTAGTTTTAGGCAGTTTTTCTTGCACCATAAAACCAGGAGCTCCAGATCTTGTTGGAGTCCGGTGGACGATGTTTCCGCAATATTATAAAATTTTAAGTCGTCGGCGTACATAAGAAAGTCCGATTCTTCAAAACATGACGAGATGTCGTTGACAAATAGGGAAAACAAGTGGAGCAATGTGGGACCCCTGAGGCACACCCGACAACACCTGGATCTCCTTAGATGTAGCCCCGCCCATGAGTACACGCTGCCGACGATCCGATAGGTAGCTTGCAACCCAGTTCAAGTAGTGAGAGCCGATTCCAATCTTTGAGAGCTTTATGAGAAGTAGCTCATGGCAAACACTATCGAACGCCTTAGATATGTCCGTGTATATAACATCGACTTGCTTTCCCATCTCCAGACTGGTAACTAGGAAATTTTGGTACACCGCTAGGTTGGAATTTGCTGAACGCCCCTGGAAAAAACCGTGCTGATTTTCGGTTATATAGTTTTTGTAGGTACGGAAGATCTCATCTGTCAGAATTGATTCCAAAATCTTCGGCAACGTGGATAGCATTGATACACCTCTGTAATTACCGATTTCGGTTCTATCACCGGACTTGTAAATGGGAAAAAGGGTGGAATGCTTCCAGAAAGTTGGGAAAACTCCTTTGTTGAATGTTTTTTGGAAGATGGTGCAGATTGGTGCAGCAAGCGACTGCGAACAACGATTTAAAAAGATAGGTGGAATTCCATCTGGGCCGGCGTTTTTACTGCAATCAAGCTCCTTGAGCTTCGATGTAACTTCGACTATGGTGAACTGATGCTGGAGTAGCGTGCTGCCCTGCACAATACTCTCGTGTATTTCAGGATCCACAGTAATCCCGGTGTGATCGGAATAACTTAACTTATTGTCATTATTATATAACTTATATGTCAATTCGATCTCTAAATTAAGGATTAAAGGTAAAATTAAACTCTGCAGATGACACAATATTGATTTATTCTGTTAGTTCTGCGATTAACATAAGATAAAATATAAAACATGACCTAAATTTAATAGAGAACTGGCTTAATTCTCATAAACTATCTTTGAATGTTAAAAAATCTTCATATATGTTTTTTCATAGCAAATCAATTGAAGAGAGAACACCTATCCTTTTTGGAAATAATGCCTCTTTGTTGTATTCTGAAGTAATTAAATACTTAGGGTTATATGTTGATGAAACTCTATCCTGGGAAGAACATTTAAAAACATTAAGTAGATTGTTGGCTCCAATAGGCATATTAAGGCGACTTTGTTATACTGTTCCCAAATACCTCCTCAGATCAGTGTACTTTTCTCTTATACATTGCCACCTGCAATATATTACAATTCTATGGTATCCTACTAACAAGAAATTTGTTGGGCTGCATTTTTTAGATCTAACCAGGTTCGAAGTCAAAATGGTAGACGTTTTGCTAACTTTAAAAATATTCGTACTCAAATTTTGTCTTATTATAGACGTTAATTTCAGAACGTCTGCAACAAAAATGCTACCGAATTTATCATCTGCTGATGTGTATTAGTTAAGTAATGAGTAAGAGGTTATGTCATGTTATTGTTTACATTATTTTTCTGAAAAGTTTTTAGTTGGTTGTGGTGTCTATGGGCCCTTTTAATTAACGCATTGTGGTGCTATGTGACTGCTGGTTTGTTGTGTGGTGAAGGAAATAGAGGGAACGCTGAAAGATATCTGTCTTTTATGAAAAATTATAACAACATTTATCCTAACCTCTAACCTACAGCAGCATGGCAAACAAGTGTTTTAAATGCAATATGTGTTGCGTATTTAAGGAAGATAAGACTAATTCATCTCTTTTTGGCTTTCCATGCGATGTGTGCAATAGGCTGATATGCCAGACTTGCAACAAGACTCAGGCGCAAGAGGTGAGGGTGATACCGAGCCAAACCCGAACATTAGTCCATTTATGCCCTGACTGCCTGGAGGATTTCAAAGCGTTACCTAAACTGGTAAATTCACTTAAAAATGAGGTGAATAACCTCAAAAGCAAAGTGACATCATTAGACAGGAAAGTAGTTGCAACTGAACAGCTGGATGCGAGTGAACAGGTGGCTCAACTTGACAAAATGACCAAGGAAAATACTGAGAATACTGCTTACGCAGACACTGCATCAAACAGAACTGAGGATATCACGACTGTTATAAAGAAATACTTGAATGAACAGTCTGAACATATGTCGAACAGATTGGAGTCTGTCGTTGGAGCTATAAAGAGTGCCAATAAAGATCTTGTAAGCTTTTTGGCAACCTCATCATCAAAATCACCACTTGAAGAAGAACAACCTAGGAAAAATTTACCAACCCATCGAGTATGCCATCAACCGCCAGATAAAAGTGTAGGAATTAATTCCACAACGGAGAGTACATTGCAGCCTGCAGCCAGACCAAAAATATCAGCCGAAAGTAAGTCTGATCCTGGAGCTAATGGTAGAATATGCTCTGGCCCACAGCATGCTATGCTAAAGGTGGCAAATAAAAATATTGGTGAGAGAATAGTGAAACTGGCATGGATCTATTTGTCGAATCTGGATGTTCAAACAAAACCAGATGATGTTCTGGCAGTACTGGACCCCAAGTTTGCTGATATCTACCAGTGTCATAGGCTACCATCGAGATTTCAGAACCCAAATAGTTCAGCGTTCAAACTGGGAGTACCTGAGGAACTGGAAAAGCAGTACCTGTCAACAGATTTTTGGCCTGACGGATGTATTGTTGATAAGTATCGAAGTGTCAATGTAGGCAACAGTGACCGGTTCAAGTCTGTCAATGGTGACCGAAAAAATTTTCCACACTCTGGGCAGCGCAGGCGCCAGAAATAGAGCTGTCATCTGATACACATGCTCATTCCATCAAGCATTCCACAGAAGGGACATCAAATCTCAACATCGATGTCAATGGCCTGAGGATTGCACACCTTAACCCTTGGTCAATCTGTAATAAGTTTTCCGATGTAAGGGATTACATTACTCAATCAAATTTTGACATCATTACCATCTCCGAAACATGGCTGAATAAAGATATGATCTCAGCGTCCTATACCATAGAGAACTATAATTTATATAGGAAAAATAGATCTAGGAGAGGGGGAGGTGTAGCAATGTATGTTACCAAAAGACTTAATGTCGGTTTGGTGACTTCTCCAGACACGGACAATGGAATTGATCTTCTATGGGTGACTTTTAAACACAATAAAATACGTGCCAGTGTTGGTGTTGTTTATCGTCCTCCATCTGTCCCATATGTAACTTTGCATTTTCTTTCTGATATGCTGCCTGAATTGACTTTTAATTGTGACATTTCTATATGTACAGGCGATTTTAATATAAATTACTTGTGTCAGACCAGTCCAGATTATGGATTTATTACTGATATTTTTAATTCTTTTAATTTTAGTCAATTAATTAGAGATCCAACTCGACTCACGCCTAATAATTTTTCTCTTATAGATCTGATTTATGTAAATAGGCCCGAATTGGTACTTGCTAGTGGAGTTTTATCATGCGAGCCTATACACTCTGATCATGAGGCTGTTTATTGCTCTATAAATTTTAAAAAGCCAAAACTTGTTAATAAAGTTATAGAATATAGAAACTTAGAAATAACAAATACAGAGCAATTTCAGGCCGGGTTACGGGCTATAGACTGGCATAACCTCTATGTTTCTGGTAATATTGACACAAAGGTCCATATTTTTAATGAGTGTTTACTGTGCTTGTTTGATGTTTATTGCCCCACCAAAAAAGTTGAGCTGAGAAAATCAAAACCTCATTGGCTTACTTATAACCTGAAATAGATGATTGAACTGAAGCGTAAGGCATTTGTTAAATTTAAAACTTTAAAATCATTTGAAAGTAAACAATATTACCTTCAGTTAAAAAACTATGTGGCACAAGCAGTGAAAGCTGAAAAAGGGCATTCTTCTCAATTGAATTTAATAGGTGCACTAGTGACAATAAGAGTAAGCATGTTTGGGATAAAATGTCAAAATTAAACATAAAACCTAAAGAAGCTAAAGAATTTTTGAGTGATTTTATAGACCCTAATGAAGTCAATGATTATTTTGTAAACAGTGTTCCTCAAACTAGTGTTGATCCAGAAGTTTTGAATTATTTTCTCAGTTCTGTTGCAGAGTGGGAGCCTTTTAATTTTACCTTGGTGGCTGAGGGGGATATATTGGCATGTATTAAGGGTATTAAGAGCAATGCAATTGGTGTGGATCAGATCTCGGTGAGAATGTTGAGATCGTGCTTACCATGCATTTTAAAGCCTTTAGCTAATATAATAAATTTCTCTTTGCAGTCTGGCACTGTTCCAGCTATCTGGAATATTGCTCTTATTACACCTTTGCCCAAGGTTAATAATCCATCGAACCTTAGTGAGCTGAGGCCTATAAGCATATTACCTGCTGCCTCGAAAATCCTGGAAAAGGTAGTCAAATTTCAAGTCGTGCAATTCCTCTCTGTGAGAAAGATACTCCCAAAATTGCAGTCAGGTTTCAGGCCACATCATAGCTGTGTAACAGCTCTACTAAAGATTACTAGCGATATATCTGCTGCTTTTGACAAGTCCTTTTGTTGCCCATCTGTTTTAATCGACATGACCAAGGCTTTTGATAGCCTGGACCTAAATCTCCTGCTAGCAAAACTACAACATTATAACATAAGGGAGATAAACTGGTTTAGGAGTTACTTGTTTGGAAGACGCCAATCTGTGAAATTGTCTAAGACTGGTGGGGTGGTGACCTCTGATTTGAAGAACGTGGTGAGGGGAGTCCCACAGGGATCTATCCTCGGCCCCCTTCTATTTATACTTTTTATATGTGACCTTATATATCGGATAGTGTACTGTAAATTTCACAAATATGCTGACGATCTTCAGGTTTATTTGCCGTCAGCCCTTGCTGATCTTCCTAACACTGTCGATTTGATTAATCAGGATCTGCAAAGTATACTAGACTGGGCAAATGAAAACTCGCTTCTGATAAATCCACGCAAGACGCAGGCTATTATGTTTTCAAGGTCGGACATTGACGTGTCTTCTCATCAGTTAATTCTTGATAATACAGTACTTGAGTGGGTAGATGAGGTCAAGAATCTTGGGCTGTACATGGACAAAAAACTTACATTTAACTCACATGTTAATAACATATGCCAGAAATCCTATTACAAATTAAAACTCATTTATGAGTTTAAAAATACCCTTTCTCCGGATATCAAAAAACTTCTCACAGAAAGTTTGGTTCTGTCTATCCCTGGATATCTTGATATAGTCTATGGACCATTTCTAGCAAATTATAATAAATATAGATTACAAAAGTTACAGAATGTTTGTGTGAGGTATGTCAGGTGTCTGCCGAGGAGGGAGCATGTGAGTGGGCATGTGCTTGACGTTTTTGGGCATAATATGGCTCAGAGGCGATACATTCTTATGGGGTGTCAGATTCATAAAGTTTTAAAGTTAAGACAACCTATGTACTTGGCTGAACTGATTGTTCAGAGAGGCGACATGCACCAGGTGAATGTTCGTTTTCTGGATAACATATCAATCCCACACCATAGAACAGAATTTTTTAAATGCTGCTTTACATATCTGGTGGCTCATGTATATAATCGTCTTCCTCATGCCTTCAGGGACCTAAGTTTGGGTGCATTTAGGAGGCATCTAGAGGACTTTGCTTTGGATCAATCTCTGTCTCTGTGATTCTATATTTTATATTTTAAACTCATATTTTTTTGACAGATGAAAATAAAACTTTGTATGTCCTTTTTTAAGCTATTTTATGTGATTATTGTTTTAATGATTTTAATAATTGTATTTTCAAATTTATCTGTGATTGTTATTATTTAGTTCATACGGGTGATTATTAAAATACGCCTGGCGGTACGTTTCACCTTTGCATTAATTGGTTATAAGTTTAAATTTGTAACTTTGAGGTATTGTGCAATAAAGATTATTTGAATATTTGAATTATGATTACTTAATGTTTAGTGAATCAATTGGTACAATAATTAGTTTTGAAAAATGACGTCCACCAAAATATTATGTCCGCCATTTTGACACCTGTTTGCTATTCATTAAGCTGACAGTAGAAACATCTGCATGCATGTCGACATCAATTTCGAAAGCAATACTTTAACACTGTTAAATGTTCACCTCTGAAAAATAGTATTTACTAAATGTCTATTTATTATTTTGACAGCGTCTGCCAAAAAATTGCTGCCGAAAAAATCGTCTGCCTTTATGTCCTATTACTAATTGGTAACAGACGAATCGATATATAAAAAAACCGTTTTTGAATAATGCCATTCACCAATGCCTTATTTATGTAATGTTTGAAAATCGTCTGCCTTCAAACATTTAATATCTGTGGTAATTATCTTAACTATTTCATGAAACATTAAAATTGAAAAATCTTGTTCATCAATCCCTTTTTGAGTTCACCCTTTCAACTAAAACTACCACTTTGGAACAGCAGACGGTCAATTTTGGTATTTTCGATTATCAAACACTTCTTCTCTATTGGTAAAAATTTTGAAAAATATCGTTCACTATATTGTTTGCCAGCTCCCATACTATTAATTGCTTTCAGTAATTTTGACACATAAAGTTTGGTATTTTTTAAGGGTTTGACCATCTTGTTCCACACTCATTTTCACAAGACATAATTCAGTACATTGTTTATGTAATAAAATATTTCTATTGATTCACATACCGCTGATTAGTTTGTATTTTGAATCTGATTATGTTTTTAGGTCATTGTTTCTCCCAATACTCACGATCCGCTGCATTTAATGGACTGCAAAAATGATAAGGAGTATGAAGAGCATCTTTCCTCACCTGTTAAAAAAGGTATAATAGCCGCGGTCTCATTATAATTTTCTTAAATAAAATGCCATCTAAAGCAAGTTCACATAGTACCTATGATAACTTAAAATTTGTATGTAACAAATTCAGTCAAGCCAAAATCAAAATATAGTTTTTCTACAGCTGCGCGCAAAATACCTAATTACTAAATTGAAATGAAAGCGCAAAATCGACGAATGC
>JAEQML010080206.1:0-11678 GCA_016904865.1 Pissodes strobi | reverse complement strand
CACTGCTTTACATATTTATCAATCATTAGTGTTGCTTCTTGGCTAACTGCAACTGCTTGTAAACTGAGCCTAGTGCTGTATACACTTTTTAAACTGGTGACCATTGAAGACCAGCGAGTTTTTACAGGCAATTGTATAGCACCTGCATTTGGCTCTACATTTTCGTTTTCTTTTTGTTTTGTTCGTAAAAGTTCTTGCTTTTTCCTGATCTATTTTGCAATATCTGTAACTTTATCGATTAAAGTCGATATAGTATCGATTTTAGGAAAATCATTGCATAACAAATTGAGACCATGAAAAAGGCAACCGTATGGAATAATATCATATTTTTCCTTTAGTATGAGTCCAGCACGTTGCATATTTTTTGCATCATCTGAAATGTACCCTAAGAATTCGTTTGGTCCGTATTTTGCAATTATCTTTCCCATTTCATCAGCTATGTACTGTGCAGCGTGTCTTTGCAACTTGGTTTCGATAGAAGCTTCCAGTAGCGGTGATGGTGTAGTGATTATACAATTTATGACTCCTTGGTTCCTTATGTTGCTCCAGTCGTCGCTCTGTAGAGCTAGAATTTCACTTTCATTTTATTGTAGTTTCAACCTTCTCCTTTACTCGATTGAACTCTGCATCCAATTTTATATTCGACAGTTTATATCTACATGGTAGTACAAAACTTGGACGCATCATCTTGAAGAACTTAACCCATTCGGCGTTCTCAAGGATGGACAACGGGCAGTAGCTGGCTAGTTGGTTTTCGATTTTTCCTGTAAAAAGGGGTATGGATTTAGAGTTTGCTTTTTTCACATCTTTTTATTTAAGTTATTGAAATTCCAATTCTGCTTTTTTATTGCATAAATAAATCCTCAAATCTGTGTAGGTACATATTTTGTTCAGATCATATATACAACGAATTCAGAATCAGATGATTTTTCCTTTTATTATAGTTTACAGTTCACCTCAAATAAAAAATAATAAAATTTAAAATAGATTGAGTTTTAAAAGAACTTTTAGATGTGCTTATAACTGCCGCATTTTTTATTTTTCTTTGGATTCCCGTATATTAGCAATAATCTACGACACTTACTTGATCTTGATCTTTTTTGGAAATTCGGTCAGAAAATTCAAAAATACTTCTAGAAGTTTCAGGTTTCATTAAAGAAGTAGCAGGTTTAATGATTTCATTCACAACATTGGAAGTAAATGGGGGCGGTGCGGCATTTCAAGATCAATGTCGATACTGGAACTGCTAATAGTATGTAACAGTTCGATTTTGCCAATTTTAAAATTTCATTTATATGCCGCATTTAGGGAAAAAAATGATGCAGTATTTTGCACGCATCGGTTTATTAATTCTAAATTTATTAATTTGATTAATTGATTTGCTTGAAAATGCTGTTTTTCCTAATATGCATCAACTATATTTTAAGTATAGGTTAGCTATATATTTGTATTAGCATTCAGAATCCGTTGTGATTATCTATTTTAGTTGATAAGCGATGTACCTTATTATGAAGATAGTTTGGTTTGATTTGTATCTTATTTATCATGAACAGCCAGCGAATCGATTTACATTTTCAGAATGTTGTTCGTGAAGCCTGCAAAAAACGCTGCGTTTGACTTGTTGATCCGTATTTTGGTAGTAGTTTTTGTGTCCTTCGTCACGTAATAATAGGGATGGGCTACTTATCGCGCGTTTTTCATTCTCGATTTAGATTTTTGAAGGTTTATCATTCCTGTTAGAGCATTTCCTAGCATTTCTGGAAGAATGTAATTTTCGCTCACTATTCGTGGCTTCCGCCGTCATTTAACATCATAATAAGCGAGAATTAAGGCGTTTATTTTCTTAGAATTAATCCTTGTATCGAATCACTCGTCAAGTTTTCAGCCCATTACTACTTGTGTCGCAGTATTTAATTTCGAAGGCAAATTGACGGAAGACGGAACGTTGGAGAAGTCTTTTCTAGTTTGCTCGCCTGGGGAACGTTTGCCAGTATAGCGAGAAACTGCACGTTTTAAGTATTGTGATATAATACAACCCTTTTGATAAGATATTTATCGTGTCGTTTCTGTTTGTGTTTTAACACGACCGATTTTTCGGGCTCTACAAGCTGTACTAGGTAAGCATTTTCTCTGGATTCCTTTTTCTGTGGCCTATGAAGCACGTGACCGCCATGTTGCTATTTTTTTTTGTTTCCATTATTTATAGCGGCTTCCACGTTCGTCCCATAAGACTGAGACCGTCGAATCTCTTCTGATACACCCTTAAGTCCGAGTCTGAGGTAAATATCGCTACCATTTTTACCTAAATTAATGAAATTGATTGCTTATCTACCTTTTATTTTTTTTGTGCACGTAACGCCATTTGCTTTTCCCATGTGTTATTTTATCTACTCCATTTTATCTGATCCGAATTTTTATTTTAATGCAACTTTAATTTTGATCATATGGGGAAGTTTATATATTCTTTTAGGGGTGATTCATACCTATCTTTTTATATTCAAGTTACCTGAACCTTAATATCTCTTTTATTTGCTTTATTGCACTGCAAGTCCATGGTTTTTTTTTTGTCTGGGAAAATTTGTTTTATAAAAAAGATGTATTTATGCAAAGAGGGAGGGGGTCTATGATTTTTATTAAAGTAAAGGGGCTTCATTTAATGCGTACTGGATTATTTCAGGGTTCTTCTGCTGGGCCAGAAGTTTACTTGATGAACCAATTTCTTCTGCTGGGCCAGAGGTTTAATTAAAGGACTGCAACTTTTTCTCTGAAAGGCCGGAAGCAGGTCCACAACTTTTTTTCCCTGGAAGGCTGACGAAGGGCCTTAACTTGTGGTTCCCGCACTAGAGGCCATCGACAGAGTTCGACGACGGGATTTGGGTATAAGTTTTGTGTCTCATTGTTTCTTATGTTTACTCCTCGTTTGCTTTTATTGATATAAATCAAACATTGAATTGAGGTAGCTCATTGATTTTAATTAATTTCATTTACATTTATTCACTGGTTTATCGGACCAGTTAATCTAATTGCTTTGAGTTGTTTTCTCATTTTAAAAGTTAAGCGCTGGTTGGATAACTTCATTCTTTTCATTAATTAGTCGGCAGATATAACCGCTCTGAATTTTATCTTTTTATCATATGAATCAAGCTAACCATAGTTTTAATCTGATCTGGTGCTTTTATTAACTTCTCAAGTTTTTTGATCTAATCATTGTGTCCGCTCATTGCGGCGTATTATCACCATCAGTGCAGCTATTAGCGCACGCATACCTAGTTGTAAGAAGCTTAGTCTGCGTCAAGTGATCACTTTGATAAGTAGTGTTTAGTGCATTTAGTGATAAGGCATATAGAACCGAGGTTTTCCAACTGAATTGGTCTCTGTACGTACAATCTTCATATTGTACTCTGTTTATTTTATTAATTACCTTAAGTCATTTAACATTCTTTTGTCTACTCAACCACATTTTAATATAACCATTTTCTCCAGATAGATTGTTGCTGTGTTTGCAAAAAAAAAGGATTTAGTAGCAAATATAGTGTCCATTAAATTTTTAGATTGTGTTTTCTTGATAGGTTAAGTTGGTTGATTATGGTGCCATAATTATTCTCATTTTCTTGAAAGTTTGAAATTAAGTACTAAGAACCGGTTAATTTTATGAGCGAATCTAGCCACTCGGTACAACACCAGCCGAGCTTTTTCCGTTTAGCTGGCTAGAACGGGTGGCGCTCAAACGACCCCACGACAGGGGCCGGGTTTTGTAACGCGACTCTCCGGGGCTAGGTTCATTTTTTTAAATTAATTGGAAAAAAAATCATTGGGTTCAATCATAAAAAAAAACGTGTTGCAAGTACTACAAGTAGCGGTAAAACTTGAGGTTGACGGTTGTGGTGGTAGTATTTCCGGAACTGACCATTCTGATTCAGAGGCAATAACAGTGGAATTATCACTCAAAATGCTTTCATTTACCAACCCACATTCATTGTCATTGTCGCTTGATGGGGCATTTTCTTCTTCGGCACGTAGGTCAAGCTGCATAGATTTCCTTTTAATTTGCTTAGAACAGTTTTTACAAACTTTACTTAAATGTGCCTTCATCCTGGACACATTTTTAAAAAACATTTTACTGCAATACATGCACTGGTAAACATTATTTCCTTTACAAATGCAATACTTCCAAACAATGTCTTTTGTTTTCCTCATTTTAAAACACACTAACGATCGACGGTATCAAAAAATAAACTTCCAAATCTTCCGAAATATACTTTACATAACATATTATACTTTATAAAAATATTCTCTAGTAACGCACTGCGGCACTCACGTTCTTGCTTTTTGCTTTAACAAATAATGAAATAATATGATATTTATGTCGGCAAATCCCCTACGGGCTCGGGACTTCGCAGGCATCAGCCGTAAAAATCCGATGTTGCCAATAAGTTGGTGAATCGTGGAGCTCGGTATATTCACTATATATGTGTTTGTGAAAATTGTTCTATAGTAAGTTTGGTGCTTAAAGGGTTAAAAAATATGAATAATATATTAATAAACATCGGATTTGAATGTTTATGAAAAGATTTAAATATATTTTTAAATATTTCCAATATTTCCAATATTTCCGAGGCACGTTCGGAAATTTCCAATATTTCCATTTACAACACTAGTGCCAGATGAGGTATTTGTACACTATATAGATTACCGAAGGAATCTGCTCGATTTTTAATTGAACAAATGACACCACACTTTAATGCCGGTCAAAGAATTACATCCGTTCCAATTGAATTAAAAGTAAGGAATATCCTCAAAAATACGTTAGTGTAAAATAAAGTTGTTAATGTTTTTATCTAGGTATTACTGATGTTGTATTTTTGTGGACGTGGAAGTTATCAAAAACAGGGTTTATGGGGGGCTAAACAAGATCAAGAATATGATAACGAAAATTAATTTAAACACAAATCAAAAAATAAATAATCGGAAGTTAGCAATTTATAATACCCTGAAGTTAGCTAGGAGTTTCGCGTTTGCGCAATAACCTCGGTAATATCATGAAATCAAACTTTCTTACTTTCTTAACAGCGGGCTTAACATTACTGTTATTTGTTCCGTCCATCATACCAATACGACAGATACTGTTATTGCTAATGTTATTTATTTCATGCTAACAGGTTTATGTTGTAGCTAACGTAAACGTTCAATCACAAAGCCCAATGTCTCTATACGGCAAATTACTGTCATGACTTTCGTAAATATTGGTGTTGAAATGGAAAAAAATGACACTCCGCCAATTTGTTGTGGGCTTACAACCAATGTAAACGATTCTACATATTTTCGACTAGTAACAGAAAATGAACTGGTAAAACAAATTCACTCATTTAAAAATGATGCTGCTCAGAGTAAGAATGGCATTAGTGCTAAAGTCGTTATATTTACAAACTTAGATATTTTAAAACCGATAATTCCTATCATTAACCTTATCTTTAATGCAAGTCGTACCCCTTCTCATTTTAAGCAGTCCGTCCAATTAGCCTAATAAATAGTTTCGCCAAAATTTTTGCTTGAATTCCTGAAGAATAGACTAACAATTTTTTTTTAAATTAAATAACACACTCTCAAAAAACCAATTCGGCTTTACAGACAAAAGATGCACTACTGACGCAATATGCAGTCTAACCTCAGAAATAACAAAGAATTTAAATATCGATATAAAAGTTATTGCAATGTGTATAGACTTGGCAAAGGCCTTTAATACCGTGCCACATCGATTTTCCAGCCACATTGATACATTTTTTAACTCGATTTACGTCGACTTATTTATGTCGACATATTTATGTCGACTTATTTATGTCGACATATTTATGTCGACTTATTTATGTCGACTTATTTATGTCGACTTATTTGTGTCGACATATTTATGTCAACTTATTTAAGTCGACTTATTTATGTTGACATATTTATGTCGACTTATTTATGTCGACATATTTATGTCGACTTATTTATGTCGAATTATTTATGTCGACTTATTTATGTCGACTTATTTATGTTGACACATTTATGTCGACTTATTTATGTCCACTTATTTATGTCGACATATTGATGTCGACTCATCTTTAACAACTGTTCACTCGTTGATCCTAGCTAACGTCTACGTGTACCAAAGTGGCAAGCTTCGTACATGCGAATTTGGCAGCAGCGCAGTGATATCGTTATTATGTTCCACTTCACGCATGGCCCTCCGCTCGCTTCGCGCGCTCCGCGGACGCGACCAAACAAAAACTAACCCAAGGAAATATAATAATTCATTGACAGTTGATATTTTTTAAAGTTGTTTTTTTTGGGCATGTCTTTGGTTAGTTTGGTTGCGCTCCCGGAGCGAGCGAAGCGAGAGGAGGGCCATACGTAAAGCGAAATAATAGAACGATAACCCAGCGCTGCTGCTAAATGCGCAGGTCCAAAGCTCAGTAAGAATTAACCAGTGAACAATTATTGTTAAAAATGAGGACATAAATAAGTCGACATAAATAAGACGACATAAATAAGTCGACATAAATAAGTCGACATAAATAAGTCGACATAATTATGTCGACATAAATAAGTCGACATAAATAAGTCGACATAAATAAGTCGACGGAGTATTGTGTTGAATAATTTTGAAAACTATCTTTTTGACAGAAACAATTCTTAAAGGATAATAACTGTCTTAGCATGTCATATAAAATTCGAAATAGTATTCCGCAGGGCACCATTCTGGTACGGGTGCTATTAATTTATAACCCATATAAATATTTTGTTGGACATTAATATCATTGGTAAAGCTTATTCTTATGCTGACGATAAAGGTATTTTGTTTTCTGGTAATACCTGGAATGAAGTTATCTTTAAATGTTAAAAAACAAACTACATAGCGTTTTAATTAACAAATGGGTCTAAAATAAATTTTAACAGTATTAAGATACTAAGTACCTAGGCGTTATTATAGTTTTTATTTGGGCAGAACATATAGTAAAATTCGTAAGCGTAAATTTTATTCAGTGAGATAGATAACTTTTAAGTACCAAGTTACTGATCGTTGTTTATAAACCATTGATTGAATCGCTTCTTAGATATGGTTTGATCGTGTGGTGTGGTACTTACCTAAAGAACACTTCCCATTATATATTCCAAAATGATCGTGATTGTTGTTGCCATGACTTATGTCTGTATTTTTTTTTCGAATTTATTTTAATTCGGAAATGGTGTATTCTATAGAAGAGCGGGAAGAAATGATTTTTCTACTGTACTGACTCCTCACTTACATTTAGCATCAAAATATTCAGCTTCTGTGTAGAAACAATTCTACAGAATTATGTTTTGAAATTAAACTTTTACAATTCTTTAAATCCATTTATTTTGCATTTTCTTTGTGCTCATTTGCTCCATATCTTCATTTTTCTACTTCTGTTTTATTAGTTGCTCTACTTTCAGCTTTTGCCCGTTATCTTTTTTCAATTTCTAGATTTCTTTCTTACTGTCACTGCTGTGGAGAAGCAGTAAAAGAAATTTCTCTTTCTTGCTGCACTTTTCTTTGAGTTGTGGCGGTATTTTTTTAAAGCGGATGGATTTATTTTACCATCAACAACCAATTATGTATAAATAAATAACATCTTATTCTTATTTAATACCAGTATATTGTCTTTGTTATCCTTGAATGTTTGCCCAACTCATTCCTGTTCTGATTCAGGTTCTGACCATTTCCTTGGACATCTTTTTTTTTTTGCAGTTGTTTTTAAATATAATATATTTTGCATTTTTTGTGCTCTCATTTGCTTTAGATTTTCATTTCCCTGCTTCTTTTTTATTTTTTCCTCTATTCTAAGCTTTTACGCTTTCTCCGTTAAATTTCTCGTTTTCTTTTTTACCTTTTTATTTTTAAATGAATATAGATGAAAATAGGTTGTATGCTATACTTTTATATTCCATAGGAATGTAATTAGGCTAATTCAGATGAACAGTAATTAATATTCAAGTAATATTTGCACACAATTTGGCAACAAATGGTTACATCAATAGTTGTCATTATATATTTTACGGAAAAACAACCTTAAATTGACCATATCCTTGGACACCTTTTTTTTTGTTGTTTTTACGGATAATTTATTTTGCATTTTTTGTGTGCTCATTTACTTCAGATTTTCATTTTCCTGATTCGTTTTTATTCCTTCGTCTACTCTCAGCTTTTTGTGGTTTCTCGTCTTGTAGTTCTCTAATTTCTCGTTTTCTTTTTACGATGATACTCCTGCCACTGCTGTGAAGAAGCAACAAAAGGGATTTATTTTTCCTGCTGCCTTTTTTCCCGAGACCAATTTATTTTTTTTTAATGAAGTTGGAATTATTTAACCATCAACTACTATACTTCTTCTAAAACCATTTTCACCTGCGCTTTTGTATAATTAAATAACTCCTTATGTATTATTATGACTTGTTTGTGGCAAATCCCTTTTTTCATAGTAATCCGATTAGATACGGCTTTCGCAAAGAGAGATAGACAGGAGGTATATTGGCCTATGTCACTCATATTTGGAGTAGGGCAATTGAGAACTACGAAGAGTCTCGAGCGATTGCGTTGGATATTTCGAAGGCATTCGACAGAGTTTGGCATGATGGACTGCTCAACAAACTGCCGTCCTTCGGACTGCCAGCCTCTCTCTACAACTGGCTTGCCAGCTTCCTTAAGGACCGATCTCTGCACGTTGCAGTTGATGGACACATCTCAGACACATTCATTATTAACGCGGGCGTGCCTCAGGGCGCAATACTTTCACCAACTCTGTTCCTCATCTATATTAATGACCTGCTGACCTAAACGAATAATCCTGTTTACAGTTTTGCAGATGACAGTACACTTGTCTCCCAATTTAGATCAGAAAAACCTTTATCACCGACTGAGCCTTATCACCGCAGACAGGAGCAGATTGCAGCAATCAATCAAGACCTGGAAAATGTTCAAACTTGCGGCGACAGAAATTTGGTCCAGTTCAATGCAGCAAAGACCGTTTACCAAGAGGGCCAATACGGCGGGCCCTGACTTCATTATGGCAGGATCGACCATTCCTCCATCCTCGTCAATCGGACTGCGGGGTGTCTCGGTCAACAGCAATATGTCCTGGCATGACCATGTTGTTAACATCGCAAAATCAGCTTCTCAGAAGCTTGGTGCGCTATTTCGCAACAAAAAATTGTATACACAGCAGCAGTTGCTCTTGCTTTACAAAGCGCAAATAAGATCGTGCTTAGAATATTGCTCACACATCTGGGGTGCCGCACCAAAGCACACCCTAAAGCTGCTGGATTCCATTCAGAAGAGAGCTGTGCGTCTTGTCGGCGACCCGGGGTTGACCCGAAATCTGGATAGTCTAGAACACCGCAGACATGTGGCCGAGATGTCCCTGTTTTACAGATATTTTCACGGCAGATGTTCCCAGGATTTGGCCCGCCTCATCCCGCCCCTGGCAACGCCTGTCAGACAGTCCCGACAGACGGCAAGAGCGCACTAGTTCGTCGTACAACTGGAAACACCTAGAACATCGCTTTACAAGAACTCCTATGTCTGACGCACTGCATCACTATGGAACTCACTCTCAGGATATCTGTTTCCCCCTAATTACAACCTCTAAATATTCAAGAACCGTGTCAATCAACATCTTCGCACACACACCGCTCGTTGAGCGCCATAGTATCTCCCTTTAGTGTGTGTGCCACTACCATAAAAAAAAAGAAAAAAAGATGTGAAAATGATTATCGATGCTTCATAGTAGGTTAGTTATTTCCAAAAATTCGTGTTCTAAAAATAGAATGTATAACAAATTACTAAATGATATAAAAGACAGCAAAAGTGTCCCAATATTTAGAAAGAAATTAAAAGCTTTCTTAATCTGTAAATCTTACTATGATATTAAGACTTACCTCGGCGGGTAAATAGTAGTTGTTACATTTGTTTTTTTTTTTTGTTGTATTTTATTAATTTTTTTATTAGCGTTAGCTAATTTTATCAATTTTATATTAATTATTATAGTCTTTTAACATTTATTTAATATAAATCGTCTTTTTTTAATGGGATAGTGTAAGTTTTTGCATTAGACATCTTGGTTCTTCTTTTTAAATTTTATTTAATGATTTTGGTAATTTGTAATTCCGATATGACAAGCTCCATCTACTGTGTGTCAATTTGGATAATAAAGAATTTGAATTTGAGTCTGAATACAGGCGTATTGTTTTTGTTATTCTTGAATGTTTGCTGCAAAAAAAAATAAAACGGGTTGTATCAAATATTCTATACTTCTATATCCCATATAAATTTAATAAGGCACATTCAGATGAACAGTAATTAATATTTAAGTAATATTTGCACTCAAAAAGTATTTAGTTATCTATGACAACTAATGGTGTGGGTGGACTTAATCGGGGGAGTAATTCTAAATTTTAGAACTCACAATTTACAAACACAATTTAGATATTCAAAAGCAAGGTGAAGTTTTAGCAGCAATTGAAAGACAAAAACGTGCATTAGCTTTAATACACTTATTAATTATTTTTTTTAACTTTGCTTCTTAATGGTGTTCGAACTGTTTTAAGCTTAAATTTTTCAACACTGCGCAAGTAGAATTTATCTTGTATGGTATTTTTAGAAACGTTCTTTTAGTTAATATGGAAATATATAGGGTGTTATTTTTAAAGTTGTATTACTATTTTTCTTACATTTTTTCGATAAAAAGTAATTTTTGTTAGTTCAGTGATGCCAAATTCTTGAGTAATTGTATATAATAATAATAACTCTCACAAGTGAACTGAGATTAACTTATCCAATACGTTTCTTAACAATTCATAACTATATGAAATAGCTCCGTCAGACGTTCAATATTTTCGAATTGACGGATCCGAAATAGATTCAGCAATTGATAAAATTAATCAGGATTTGAATTCCATTTTAATTATCTTCAAAGGTCATCTTCGCATATTAAATACAATAAATAGGCTTGTGAAAGAATACGTGCACGTTCGAGGTTTTGAAGATAAAATGGAGTCTTAAATTCCTTGCAATTTTTGTTTAAGTCATAGCGGATCCTTAAGGCCTTTAGTTCATCATGCATCTATGAGAGCTCTAGATCACATATTTGATACCCTTTAAAATATAAAAGTTAAAATATATAAAATTATTATATTTTAAATTTTTATGGTAATTTAAAAATATACCAAATGTTTCGTTCTAAGAAGTGCAAGGTGTCTAATTTTTGGGACTTTTAGGGGGCATTAAAGTTCTTGCCTTTTGATAAAGTGAAAGATTCCGGTGTCAAATATGTGTATTTTAATTAACAGAGTAATTTTGAAAATCTTGGCTTTTTAGGCACCCGTTTATTTATCAAAAAAAAATTAAAACTAATCAAGAATCCGGACCGATTAATGGGAATCAATTCTTCCCCAAAACACCTGTTTTGGGGTAGAAATGATTGCAATATGTTGAATAGCCGCCATTTTTTTTTATGGAAATGAGAGTCGGCGATATGTCAATTTGAAAGGTATTTTTCAGTATGATATCATGCCATCATTTCGTGTTGTCACATAAATCTGTAGCAAATTGAAAAATTCCAGTAATTATGGGAAATCCATCATGAATGGCCTGCTCGATTCCCTGACCTGCAATCGCTAGACTT
>JAEQML010080205.1:0-11678 GCA_016904865.1 Pissodes strobi | reverse complement strand
TACCCATCCTTATATATTGCTTACGCAAGAGGAACATTGGGCTACCAGCCAGAACTGCCCACAAATAGAGAATACCTACATCTGCCAACAAGAGAAACTGACCAAAGAAAAATGTATCTACGACACTTTAACTACTGGGAAAAATAGTTGCCCATTGGTTGATTTACGATTCCAGAAAACAACTGTACACCATTTAAGTGGAGACGAAATTTTAGTATTACCCACGGAAGAGACAATTGTACAAAGCAAATGCCAACAACATGAAATTACGAGGATCACAAATCCAAGTATCATCTCCATCACTGATTGTCCTATAGAGATACAACACTTAATTTACGACAAACAAGAGACGTCCGATTTTCAATACGTAATGGACTTACCTGAAATCTACCTACTACCTGGAGAAGAAAATACATTGCCAAAAATCCAGCTTCAAGAAGTAGACTCCGTAGAACTATCAGAAGCCCACAAATTATTTGAAAATATCAAATTCCAGAATCTGCACAACCTCGGAATTGCAGTAAATCATTGGGACACTGCAATAATAATAATCACCATTACGGTCATTCTAACTGTTCTAGCTATGATCCTGTACGTATGGCAAAGATACAGACGCCATTATCATGCAAAACCAGACGAGGCCTAGTCGAAAATCCCGATGTCCGAAATCAGAAAATTGCATTCACCCAAATTTTCCGAACTTCAGGAGGGAGGAGTTATGTAGACCACCCACGAGACCACCTACGATGAACCACTGAATTACGCCATTCATATCATTCACAGTTCCCAATTAGGCCCTAATCTTAGAGTGTAATTAAATTAGATTATTGTAAACTACTATTATAAATTCGATCAAAACATATTGTACAATGTTCAGTTAGTTATCAACTTTCGTTGCAGTTACTCTGTTCCAATATAATATTTATATTAATAAACTTTTTAAAAAAGTAATTTCGCGAGTGAAGAACTTAACTGTTTAAAGAATAACGCAAGCATAAAAACTGATGATAATTACATGCTAGCTTTTAATACGTGTACAGATTTATTAATGAACTCTCCTATTTTAAAATACCCAGATTTCTCTGAAAGGTACATATTAACCACGGACGCGTCGAATATCGCCCGTGGCGCTATACTATTACAAGGACCTATTGGATCAGACAGACCAATAGCATTCGCTTCTCGAACTTTAAATGAATCGGAACAAAATTACAGTACAATAGAAAATGAATTACTGGCAATTGTTTGGGTTTGTAAGTATTTTAGGCCGTATCTTTTCTATACTTTTAACGAAACTACAAATAATGGAATAAAAATCTTAGACGAAATGATTAATAACAAAGTTAACCAAATTTTAGTATTTCCATGGCCTCACCTAGAATCAAAAGTAGAACAAGACAACTATCAACATCACAAAATAATTACTTTAACAATTCCAGAAAACAATAAAAATTTAGTTTTTGAATTTTTACGTGGAAAAACATATTGTATGTATTGTCACACTGAAAACTATATTAATATATAGTTTTTCAGTGTGCAAATACATACAATTTGTGAAAAACATATTGTATGTATTTTCACACTGAGTTCAGGGTGAAAATACATACAATATGTTTTTCCACGTAAAAATTAAAAAACTAAATTTTCATTGTTTTCTGGAATTTTTAAAGTAATTACTTTGTGATGTTGATAGTTTTCTTGTTCTACTTTTGATTCTTGGTGAGGCCATGGAAATACTAAAATTTGGTTTGAAAAATTCTCAGAACGTAGTCCCAAACTTCTCAAATGTACAAAGCTAAATAATACTATCAAAGACTACGAAGAACAAATTATGCTTATAAAAAATCATCATGAGGGAAAATCAAACTATAGGGGCATATCAGAAACAATAGAATATCTAAAAAGAAACTATTACTGGATAGGACTCAAAGAAACTGTCTACTGTCTCAAATTTCATAAATTCTTTTGAAACTTGTAATGGTATGAAATACGCTAGACATAAACCGTATGCACCTCTAATACTAACCGAAACAGCATCTAAGCCTTTTGCAATTGTACAGGATGGCTCGACTTCGTGTCTATGTATGGGGAACTCGAAAACCGTAAGAGATAGTGTCGGTCAAATTAAGGCAAAATTGCGCATATAGGTGCCTACCAATATTCCGTTTAGAAAGTTTTAAAATTCCGAGTATTTACGGAGATATTCGGAAAAAACCGGAATTTTGAAAAATCGTTTAATTTTTTCCTGGGCTTGTTTAAAAACGGATTTCAAATTGCACTTTTGCATTGCCACTTTCTCCGCTCTATCCAATGATGCTATCCAGTTTAAAATCCGACGTTTCGTCGTCAATAATCATCATCAACTTTCTTCTTTTAAATACGAACTTAATTTTTTTTTCGTTTTTCAGATGGTATTGGCATGTTTTTTTTTATTTTTTTTATTTTTATAATTTTTTTATTATTTTTATTTTATATATTTTCCTTTGGCGTGATTTTATATAATTTAATTTAATATTCTCGTATGAAATAATTTTACTATTTTTTATTTTTAATACGCTCCAATTTTCCACTTAATACAAAAAACAAAATAAAATATTTTTATAGAATATAAATATTTCAAAAGTCAGAGCAAAATATATAATAAAAAAAATAATAAAAATAAAAAAAATAAAATAAAAAAAAAATAAAATAAAAACACATAATCATATTAATAACGCCAATACCATCTGAAAAAAGGGTAAAACAAATTAAAGTTCGTATTTAAAAAAATAAAGTGAATGATGATCCCTTGAAGACGACACGTCGGATTTCAAACTGGATACAATCATTGGATAGAGCGGAAAGAGTGGCAATGCAAAAGTGCAATTCAATTTGAAATCCGCTTTTAAATAAGCCCAGGAAAAAAATAGAACGATTTTTCAAAATTTCGGTTTTTTCCGGATATCTCCGGAATTACTCGGAATTTTAAAACTTTCTAAACGGCATATTGTTAGGCACCTACATGCGCAATTTTAATTTGACCTACACTGTCTCTCTTAAGGCTTTCGAGTTCCCCATACATAGACACGAATTCGAGCCACCCTGTACATATAGACACATTCACATTTGATAACCATAATTACCAAACCTTAGTTGATGCATTTACAAAATTTGCGCTAGTCTATCGTATAGAGGGAAAAACAGCCATTCTCATAAGCGAAGCCTTAATAAAATATTTCACAACCTTTGGCATCCCTGAAAGGTTTATTTTAGATAATGGTTCTGAGTTCAATAATGAAACAGTAAAGGAAATTTTAGGCTTACACAAATTTAAAATTCACTTTACAACCCCATATCACCATGAGTCGAATGGTATTGTCGAAAGATTCCATTCGAGCATTATCGCATATTATTAGAAACGCACCCAAATGACAAAGACAATATCATGGAATACGCCGTAATCACTTATAATAACACCATTCATTCCACAACCAAATTTCCCCCCTTTGAACTTACATTTGGGCATATGAATTTAAGAGACCCACATGAATTATTTATCCCCGAGATGTTCTACTCAGACTATGCCGAAATCATAAATAAAAGCTTAAGCATGTCTATGAAACAGTAAACAATATTATAGAAACTCATAAAGAAAAAGTGTTATCCCGCAATAATACAGAGGGAGACACCACCGAATTAGGTCAAACGGTTTTTAAACAAAACCCCAAAAATAGAATTAAAAAATGTAATAGGTTTATAGGACCTTTCAAAATAACCCAAATTCATGAAAATAATAAAGTAGAAATCACTAACAAAAATAAATCAAAGAAAGAAACTATTCATATAAAAGAATTAAGGAAATCTAAACTTGTTGCAGGTACCTCATGTGCGGATACACCACAGCAATGACCTACCCTAAGTTCCACGACCTTAACCACAATAATCCGGGACACAAAATAAAAGAGATCATTGGTCATTTATACAAATATTCGATTTATCATATATAATTGACGAATTTCTTTCCCTTAATAGATATTTTATGTCATTACAAAAATCATTTTCCAGTAACACCACCAAAACTGGCTATAAATCAGAATTTGCGGACTTTTGTTATTTAATATTATCTTTACAAAATAAAATAAGACAACAAATATACCAATTAAACCCAGTACTAAAACGAAACTTTCTAGAAGAGAACTAATTGACGGTCTAGGATCCATAATAAAATCCATAACCGGTAATCTAGATGAAAACGCGATAGAACGACTTTCTAACAATCAAATGAAAATAAAAGCATTAGTCAAAGACCAAATAACATTACTAGATAAATCAATCAATACTTTTAACAAATCAATACAAATATTCACGAATAACCAAATTAAACTCCAAAGCAGAATATTATTAATCGAGCAAACTCTTAGAACAATAGAAATCAGAGATTTAAAATACAATAAATATTTGAATATTCAGATTACAATTTTACAAATAACTTCAGCTTATCAGGAAATTTATGACATTCCAGAAAGAATAGAAGTTGCCATAACTTTCTCTAAACTGAATACGTTCCACGACTCAATGATAGAACCAAGAAGAAGTAGAATTAATAAGTAAACATCTGTCTAACAAAAAAACCCCATTCGAGCCAAAATTAGAAAATATTGTATTATTTGAAAGAACAATAAATATTAAAAGCTACTCAAAAGAAAAGAGAATAGTATTTCTATTGGAAATTCCGATACTAGAGAGTGTAAATTATGATTACTATCATTTATATGCTCTCCCTGTTATTCAAAATAATTCATTTTTCCTTATCTCACCCCAATCAAAATACCTTACCCTAAATGAACAAACCTACATGCTGTTCGACGAAGGATGCCTCCAAGTCAGTCCAGAAGAATACATTTGTCAAGAAACAAGTCCAGTCCAATTAAAAAAGGAAGACGCACCCTGCGAAGTACAATTATTAAGCTACTCGAAGGACTCTTCTAATTGTGAACTTTTACCTGTTCATATCAACGATATGAAAGTTCAAAAAGTAGAAAGTAATAAATGGATTGTTATCTCGCCTACTATTGTTATTGCAGCACAAAAATGCGGTAACGATCGTGAAAACAAACTATTAAATGGAACTTTGTTAACTGAAATAAACACAAACTGTGAAAGGCAAATCGGGAGTGTACAAATAAAAACTTACCAAAATTCCCAAAATCGTAGAACTACCAAAACTACAATTTAAAACTTCAAATTGTCACCTTGGAGAAAGTGTATCAAATTTTAAACCATTAAAAATCAAGAATGAGAACCTAGACGAATTGAAAAATCTTAAAAGCGCCCTAGATTCCCAAAATCAATAATTAGACTCTGTATCTACAAAGAATATCTATACACCTTATGTTTCATTTAGCTTTTGGTCAATATTAATATATTTATTGATTTCAGTTATAATCGTCATTTTTGTTGTCATGCGGCTCAGAAGAGGTCTAAGAGGAAATCGACCACCAACTACCCATGACGTAGCTGTCCAAGAGGTCCAGACGAAAGTCGGTTTCCCGAACTAACCACTACCCCGTAGGCTCCCTCTAAAGGTGAAGGAGTTACGAGAACGCTATAACACGGATATTCCCATGAGAACCGTAGCTTCAGCACATTTATACTTCTCACAGAAATGTTATAAATATATGTCAAATTCATTATTAAACATTCTTATTATAACTACCATATTGTAATAACGGTATCCGTTGAATAAATTTTGTTTTTAAAAAGTTGTACATTTTAACTTTCAAGTTGACTAGCTAATATATTATAAATACGAATGTGTTTGTTTGTTTGTTCCTTACGCTTTCACGCATAAAATACTCAACTGATTATCATGAAATTTTGTACAGATATTTTCCAGAGTATGGTAAAGGACTTAGGACACCTTTAGCATTTACCCGCGTCTTCGCTCGCGTTGATTTTTACGGTTAGTTTTAATCCTATTTTCCACGCGTAAACTACTTATCATAAAACTGTGTACAGATATTTTCAAGAGAGTAAAGGACGTAGCACACTTTTATCTTTTACCCGCGTCTTGGCTTGCGTTGATTTTTACGGTAAGTTTTAATCCTATTTTTATTTTCTTGAGGTTATATTTGTAAAAAGTTTTCCTTGATTTTGGGCGTGCCTTGGGTTAGTTTTGGTTAGTTTCTGGTGGCATTAGATTTTCATGTCGGTGATGTCGATATAGGTTATGTTTACACATTAGTGTCTCGAGTACTAACAGACTCGCTCAATTTTTTATTTTTTTTTTTGAATATAGGATATACCATATGGGTATTATAGTTTGTGATAGTACGCAGTATACTATAAGTAATGTAGCCATAATTTGATCTTGTAACAAAATCTATTATAATTTGCTTCTTGCTTCTATAGGGAAGACCTACGTCATTATAAAGTTGCAGGTTGCAGTTTTTTATTTTTGTAAATAGCTCGCTTGAAATAAAAAATTGTAATGATGAGTAATTTTGTTTAAACTTTTATTTGAACAAGATTTTAATTAAAAAAAAAACAAAAACTAATAATATGCTATGCAATGGATACAACCCATCAAACCTGGGGCTGGGGGCGCAGACAAGGCAAAATTCCAAAATTAGAAAACAAAAAGTCAAAAACTCAACATTACGTTTTTTGTTCTTTAAATGCATTATCGAATGCTTAATATATCCCTACAAATATAATTTGTTTGTGTTGAATTTTTGGGGTAACTTATTTTCTAGTAGGCTCTGGAAAAACAGTAAGTATATTAAACGTCAAATAATTTCAATTATTTGTTGATAATTTACATCAAAACCTGGTTTTTGTTTTATGGGCTTAAAAGTGATTTAGTTCTTGCCCTAATAGTGTGGTAAACATGCAAGGTAAGTAAATTTTAGTATCTAGTAATTTTTAGAAAAGTAATCGTGGTTGCCTTTTAAAAGCTAGCTTTAGAGATAACTGAATTTTTCACTGAATTTTTTTTATATGTTTAAGTTGGCAAAGCATTAATTATTATCAAATTACACTCAATTACAGTTGAATCGATCTGTATAGTGTTAGGTCATATTGGGCTTATACAAATACAAACACCGTTATTTGCAACAATCTTCGTCTAAGTTCTACGAGATTTTGTCGACCAATCAAGTTAATTTATGCAAAATAAACTCCCTCACTTTCTAAACAAGAAATAAACAACGTCGATCAACAAATTTCGCAGCTGAAACTATTGGAAATTATGTTAGCCAATGATTTCAAAGTAACCATTAAAATTACATTTTTAAACTGACCATGCTTGATGGTAAAATGTTTGGGGTGATTTGTGCAACCTCAAATCAGGTATGTGGTATTTGTAAAGCAACCCCCAAACAAATGAATAATTTGGACCTTATCGAAACGTTAAATATTAACCCTAATAATTTACAATATGGTATCTCTAGTCTTCACGCTTGGATTCGTTGCTTCGAGTGTCTCTTGAATGTGGCATATCGAATACCCTTTCAATCTTGGCAGGTTAAAACCCAAGAAAATAAGGATATTTTTCCAGATAGAAAAAAGAAATTATAGACCGAATAAGGAAAGAAACGGGCCTTCTAGTGGACATCCCAAAACCGGGCTTTGAGACGACAAATAATAGGAACACGGCTAGGCGCTTTTTCGAAGATCCTTTACTAACATCGCAAATTACAGGCCTAAGCGAAGACCTTGTTAAAAGCTTTGCTGTCATTTTACGAACTAGGGTAAGCCGGGGGGATATGGCCATAGGGGAGAAATGGCCATACCTATTATTTAGTAAGGCGGCATTCGAATGGCAACGCGGCCTCTTGTGGATCTTAGTTTATAGTTGGTTTGTTACCAGTGCATGATATTTGTCGGTGTTTTGTCGCAATTTTTAGAGATATCAAGAAAAAAAAGTTCCAAGGTAGGTAAAGTAGTATCATATTTCATATACGACATATAAAATTTTATACTTTGCACATGTTTTAACTAAGTTTCTATCGTTTCTTTATTGGTTGATTCTTTCCGCGTATTATAACCTCAAAATCGTCTCGTTTCAACAAAGTGTTTATGTTTTAATTGGTATGTTGCCACGTTGTGCCAAATGGGGAGAGTTGGCCATCCAAAAATCAGGCAGTGATGGCCATGGCCATCTCTCCCCAATTTTCCTAATTATACTTTTATTTGTAGATGCCGAGAAATTATCGACGAAAACAGCCTATGCACCGAGGTTCATGGACGCAGGAAGACCGGATACAAGCCATTAACGACGTCAATTCCGGTACATCAGTTCGTAGCGCATCGCAGACACATAATATCCCAAGAAAAACCTTAGAAAGGCGATTTAAAACTGGAAATAATGTGAAGGGAAAGATGGGATTTACCGGAGTGTTCAGTATGCAGCAGGAACGTAGGTTAGTGCAATACATCAAAGATATGCAAAGCCGAGGGTTTCCTCTAACTATTTCTGAGTTGCGTTCTTTGGCTTACCATTTTGCTAAGGAACTGGGTATTAAACACCCTTTCAACCAACAAACAGAAAAAGCTGGTTACGATTGGGCGAAATTATTTTTACGAAGAAATAGCGATCTTTCCTTACGAAAGGCTGAAGGAATTTCACTTAATCGAGTTCGCGCAATGAATCGAAATGAAGTTAAAGAGTATTTCGATCTATTGTCAAAATGTATGGAAGAAAACGGACTCTATAATAAACCCGGGAATATATATAATATGGACAAGACGGGGCTACAACTGAACAATCGCCCAGGTATTGTATTGGCCGAAAAGGGTTCTCGAAACGTCTCTAATATTACATCGACTGAGAGAGGTGAAACGATCACTTTAATAGCATGCTGTAATGCAGAGGGAAACTTTTTGCCCCCCGCCTGTGTCATGAAAGGCAAAATAAAGAGACATGAGTACACGGATAATATGCCGCCTGGTTCTATGCTTTACATGTCACCGAAGTCGGCATATGTCAACAGTGAAATATTTCTTGAGTGGCTAAAAAGCTATTTTCTTCCAAGGAAACCTGATGGAAAAGTGTTGTTAATTTTAGACGAGCATGCTTCCCACTCTAGCTCGGTTGAAATGCTTGAGACCTGTAGTCAAAATGATGTGATTCTGTTCTGCCTGCCGAGTCACACTACCCATTACCTTCAGCCGCTGGACAGGGCAGTATTTAAATCTGTAAAAAATAATTTTTATGGTGCTTGTCGTTTGTGGCTAAAAAACAATCCAGGTCATCGTATTACGAGGTATCAATTTGGAGATTTACTTTCATCTTCTTGGGGAAAGTCTGCCAGTCCAGAAAATGCGATAGCCGGATTTAGAGCATCCGGAATATATCCTCTAAACCCAAACGCAATTCCAGACTACGCTTACACTAAAACGGATGAAGTAGATAAAGTAGACACTAATGCACAAAAAACTACACGCCCTCTACAAGATACTGAAGATGGTCAAGTTGTACAGGAGTTGATTGAGCCTAGTACATCAAGAGAAACTTTAGATACTTCAAGCCAACCTAGCACGTCTAAACAGGACTTAGTTATTGAGGATGAGTCGCCATTTACAAAAACTATTTCCACTAATTCACCGATTCCAATTCTAGTAGAAGCTGTCCGTAAGCGTGCAAAAAAAGTGGCCTCAATTTTAACATCACCTGACGTCATACAATCTATCAAGTCTAAAAAGGAAAATTTGAAAAAAGGCAAAAGACCTTTAAAGAAGTTGCCACCCAAAAAGAAAAAGTTAGATCTCTCTAGTAGTGACAGTGAAGATGAATATGTCCCTTACTGTGACTGATAGCTTGGAAAACTTCAACGAAAACGAGTGTGTTGGCTGTGGAGAAGATTATAATGTGCCACCAAAAAGGATGACTGGATTTGTTGTATCCATTGTAAATCATGGCTTCATGAATCTTGCAGCCAATTTACAGATTTGTGCCAACGATGTGGGAAGAAATCTTTATATAATAAAAAGTAGTATTAGGGGTTTCATTCATTTACTATTTTACTCGTTTTGAAATGTATGTTTTTTTGACATTTTATAAAAAATAAACTGCCGTTCTTTATATTTGACTAACCGTTAAACATTTGATGATCAAAACTCAATTGTTATTGAAATATAAAGATAAACCCTTTTTAAACAGATGCCTGTATTCATAATTTACCCAGACCTAATAAGGCTCCAGATTCATGAAATAAGTAGTTTGGGTGGCCATATCCCCCCGACTTACTATATATCATGTGGGTATGATGTCGATGCTGATAAGTTTCAAGAATATGCGCTAAAAACTGCAAAAATGTTTATTTCATTATATCCGTGGTATTATCTTCCAAGCAGCGTTCATCGTTTACTCATTCATGGCGGAGACATAATACGAGCAGCAGTTTTGCCCATTGGTACTTTTTCAGAAGAGGCACTCGAAGCAAGGAATAAAGATTTAAAAAGACTTAGAGAATATAACACCAGAAAATTATCTAGAGCGCAAACAATGACCGATGTGTTGCATTCTTTACTTTTTCGTCGGATCCTATAATAGCCTCTCGAAAAAAACTGCTACCCCTGGTTTAAAAACCAACACCAATAGATCATGATGTGTTTAAACTTCTTTCAATTCCTAATTAAGCTATTGATCGTAATTCTTTGTCAGATTCAAATGACTCTAATTCTCATGAGGAACACTAAAGTTTTATCTGGAGGTAACGATAACTTACTGAATATTTCTTCAATAATATGAATATCGTAAAACAGAATATGCACTAAATCATTAAAGTAATAAGTTTGTTTAGCTAAGCTTTGTCCAAACTAAGCAAAAATTCTTCTATCATGTTTAGCTTTTGATATTGTTCAAAATAACAGTTTTGTATTGTTCATCTGATTTTTATACAGGGTGTCTCATGGTGACCGTTCATTTCAATAATTCGGAATATAGACGTCAATTTTTTTTTTAATTTGACAACGTACTAATGCCAAGAAGGCAGTTTGTCTAAAATATTTTCAAGATGGTTCATTTTTAAATAATAATATTAAAAAACAAATGATTTTAAGTGTTATACATAAAATGCTTAAAATCGCAAGTAGAACCCAACATTAATTTAAAATAAGCAAGAGTTTGCGCCTACTTCCAGTACAACCGGAAGAGCTGCCATCTACACAATATTTTAGCTTGATAATATGCATAGAAAATCCTAGGTATCCAAATTTTAAAAATAATCTGTTATAAGTTTCCTTATAAAATTGTAACCTGCCATTGACTATGAATTACCCTGTATATAAAGAATAAACCACTTTTTGTGTGAAATGTTTAGTGTTGATTCAATCAAATTATAAAAATAGTTTATTCAAATAAATATTGTAATTTCTAAATTCACACTTTCACTTAAATTTTTATAATGTATATATTTTTCACATAAAAAGCCTTCGATTTGTTGTGTTTAGTATTTCTTTTGCAAAAAATTATTACCTGCTATTTTTATTATAGATTAAAGCCTCCTTTCACCATAAAATATACTATTTGTATCATTTTCCAAAAATGGTCTTTTTATCTCCTAATATGGTAATTTATCGTCTGTAAGGCGTCACTACAAGATTTTCTTGCCTTATGCATTATTCCTGGGGAGCGGCGTTATATAATTGTTTTAATCTGTCACGATTCATGGTAACGAAAAGTGAAAAGAAAATTA
>JAEQML010080204.1:0-11678 GCA_016904865.1 Pissodes strobi | reverse complement strand
TTCACATACAATTGTGTTTTCACATACCTCAGACTTGTGGTAGTGTTCCTGACATTTGAAACACCGGGAAATTCTCAGAGCCTCGTAGACAGGATATCTTTCCCATCCAATAAATATCTTCTTTGTTGCCATTAACTTATGATACAATGCTGGGAAGCATTCCATAAATGTTATGTACGAGTTAGTTTTTTGGTTTCTTCGCATAAATGTTATCTCAAATTCATCATTTGCATCAATAAACTGATTTTGCTTTCTAATACTTGTTTCTAAACTCTTTTTATCCAGATCTCCTTTGTATCCTATTATTTTGATATGTGGTTTCCTTAGTTGTGATATTTGAACATCGTATTCAGTTAATTTTGCATCAGCTTCTTTTCTAAGGATTTCTAAGTCTTTACGATTATGATATTTCACTATAATATTTCCGTTTGTAGTGCGCCGAGTACCCTTTATAGAAACCATTATATTAGAAGGGCTTATTTTACTTCTTAAATCTTTTTCTGTTTTTTTCAGGATTTTGCTGTTGTTTAGGTTTGATCACCAAACTAGGCACATTATTGATAACCATTCTTTTTTGGTCGCTAGTATGTTTTTTGTACTACATTTGAGGCCACGTTACTATATGATAGTGAGGGAGTAGAAGTTATTAAACTATTTTTTGTAGATTCCAAATCCAGAATTTGCTTTTAAAGTAGATCTATAATCTCGTCTTTACCAGTAATTATGCTCGATTTATCATCAATTATGTTTTGGAGCAGCATAAATGTGTTGAACTTTTTGCATTCTTTACAATGAAACAGTAATGCTCGTTATCTAAGCTGCATCACCCTAACCTCCGAAGAGGTTAATCCACCACACACCTTACATAGTCCTTGTTTACATCGATCACAGACAAATATTTCCTTCGTTTTCTCTTTGCATTCCCAGCACACATCACTTTCCATGACCAACCAATATGAAGCGGCAACGTCGCGCGTGCTCGCGACCAAAACAGGTGTTTATTTCAATGTTTTTATGTATAAAATCTTTCACAAAACTCGCTACCTTTAATCACACATTGAATTTAACTGTCAAACTATCCTTTCCACTATTTCCCTGTTTTATTTTCACAGAATGAATCCCGATTTTGATGATATTTTATTTATTCACATAAGTAAACACAACAACCTTCACTTTTGCCAGCTCGACCAACAGTCTATATTAATGATCTCTTAAACAGGACAAACAATCCCATTTACAGCTCTGCAGACGACAGCACTCTTATATCTTCATTCATGTTGCAGACTCCAATGACCGCTACTCGTTCCCAACGTGAGCGAGAAAATTAGATTGCCGCCATCAATGAGGATATGAACGCCATTGTGGAATGAGGTGGGGAAAACAATGTTCAGTTTAACGCAGGAAAGACTCAAGCAGCTGTCTTCTCAAAAAAAGCAAACATCGCAGAACCTGACTTATAAATGACAAGAAAAACACTGACTCTGGTCTCATCCATAAGCTTGCTGGGTATCAACGTAGAAAACAACATGTCTTGGCGTAAGCACGTCACCAAAATCGCTAAGCTACGAGCACTCTATAGAGCAAAAAAAATGTTTATACCTCATCAACTCTTACTGCTCTATATGGACTAGGTAAGACCATTTCTGGGGTACTGTTCCCATGTGTGGAGATCGGCACCCAAATACTTGCTCAAGATATTAGATTTCATACATGGAGAGCAGTTCATCTTGTGGATGACCCAAAGTTGACTAAAGACTGTGATAGCCTTGAACATCGAAGAAGAGTGGCGGACCTATCTCTTTATTATCGATACAACGACTGAAGGTGTTCGAACGAGCTGGCACTTATGATTCCGTCCAGAGTTGTGCCAAACAAAAACACCCGTCAGACGCAAGTTGCTCATCAACACACGATTCAGTTGCGAATACCTAGGACGTGATTATTGCGGGACTCCTTTGTCTGGAGAACTGCCTCGATCTGGAATGGATTTCCGAGTAAAATTATAACCTACAGTGCTTCAAGTTCAACGTCTACCTTCTTCTCTGTCTCCGCACACGCACCGCTCGTTGAGTGATATAGGATTTTCTTTTTGTGCGTGTGACAAACATAAAAAAAATTACATACAACCCACATTTCTCTGCTTCCCGTATTTTCTAAAATTATTGAGAAATGTATGGCAGCCAGAGTGAATTTATGAGAACAGGGGTTCGTATTGGGACCACTTCGTTTTATAATTTAGATACGAATCTCACCGCTGATTGTACTCTGTTTGCAGATGACTTGTTAGGATGGGATTCATATTTACATGAACCACTTAAATAAGTAAATAGTTATGGATCTCCATCAAGTAAAGGCTAATTCGATTAAATTCATATTTACAATAAACTTCCATACCATCATATCTCGTCAGAGAGGCTCCCTGCTCTTTAAAAGAATTTTTGAGCCTGCGTGTGATATACATTATTGTATTTTGTTCTGTTATTGCTTTATCAATGACCCGTTTGAGTTTTGTTATGTTATATGCATTTGGTTTGTATATGTCTGATTATTTTATTATTTTAAACTTAGTTTCAGGTTCTATTTGAACCGACCCGGTAACAACAGCATCGAATATTCAAGTTTGAATGGCGCCGACACCGACACCGACGTAAGAACAGCAATAAACAAAGAGTACGAAATAATCACGGTATCCATTGTACTATGGAATTTCAATCTTGCTGTTGTTTTTCAGTGTATATCAAATTAATAGATGTCAGTGTCCATCAAGTTTGTTTGAAATTAATTTTTCTTTTAAACATATTATTTGATAATCATTTAGTTATTTTCCTTGAAAAATTTCAAAATTTTCGATTATGGCTCATTCTCCCATCTTCAAATCGCTTATGAGATTTCAGGCAAATAAATCTACGTGCTTACCACAAAAATCATACGCATATGCTACGAGTAAAATTTTACCTGAAAATCTACTAGAAACTGCCTTTAGTCGCCAAAGGATGTTCATATTTTCCGATTATGAGCCATATTTCCTGCTTCAAACCATTTTCAATAAGATTTCAGGCAATTAGATGTATACATTTGCATATCTTGACTTAAACGTGATGCCAAATATTGGAAGACGTATTGCTTCAAATTTCCCATAATGCATCAAAAGCACGTACATTTGCGAAAATATTTTAAATATTTTGCAATTTCCTGCAACTTTCGATATTCCGGTATGTCCTTATCTCGTACGGAAAGTTGTTATAGAACTTTTGTTTATAGCAGATATAACGAACTTTACGCATCTGGGATTGATTTGTTGAAAATAGCTATGCGTTGGCTGGCACGTACGGTTAAAATAGATTTTTGAAACTGAAAATGAAATTTTCAATCGGATCGATGAAATTTTTTGCTCTTTTAATGTTCCAAAGTTTGGTTGCTCCAGATTATTCGGTTTTCTAGTAGCAAATTATTAAGTGGTGTCGTTTCAAATCTCGAAATGGAGGAAAGTTTAAATTTAACTAGTGCACCCTGTGTAAAAGGCATCATCATATCCGGAGTTTCTTTTAATAGAGTTTCTGGCGTAGATTTTTGTTAGGTAATCGAATTTTCTAAAAAAAAATACCATTTGAGAAAAAAAATAAAAACCTTCAATTTCTTTACCTAGAAGTCGAAGTTTTTACATTATCCCTGAAAAGTTCATTTTTCCATTTTCGAAGAATTAAGGTGCTAGAAATTACCTAAGGAACTGTTTTCTCAGTTTTCCCATTCTCGCAACTTTTTTGGGGCTAGAACGACTCAAAGTGACCCCTTATCATATTTGGTCAGCTATACAAATTCTACTGGGTTCGCCTCTTACTGACACTTAGCAAATATAATTACTTTTCGAAATTGGTAATATATTACTAATCAAGTCTTAATGTTGCCTATTATTCGATTTGCTGTTCTTAAAATATTTTTCTTTGAATAGTTTAATCAGTTCATAAGTAATCTATTTTATTATAGTCATTATTAATTATATTATTAATATTATTATTGTTATTATTATTATGATTTAGCCTTACGGCATTCACACTGCCTCTAAGGGGAACATTAACTTATCCCAGATATCCCGAATATCAAAAGGATTAAGCTCTGAGGGAACCCTTTACATGTTATCGGGTGGTGGCATCTACGGATTTCCTACAAATTTTCGGACGGTACGGGCTGTTGCGAGAAGTACTGCTTTCTGCATCAATTTGAAGAGATGCTCGCTCAATCCGAGTTCCTTGATGTTTATTAACAGGTTCTTTGGAATGAGTCCCGTTGATGACACAATGATGGCACCGTTCTTACTCTCTCCATTCCCCATTGTTGCCGGATTTTCTCTCGTAAATCTCGATATTTGGCGATCTTTTCGGCGTGCTTGACCTGCAAATTGTTGTTGTTGGGTATGGCGATGTTGGATATGGCGATGTCGATAATATTAGTAATATTATTATTATTAATATCATTATTATTATTATTTTATTATATGAGTTTCTGTCCAAATTATCCACGTGTGACAATGACACGTTTAGTCACGATCTTTAAAAGTTTCTCCTATTTGGCATTGGAATTATCACTAGCATTAGTGTACTGAATGGGGCTTAGAGTTCTATTATTCAGGATAATTCTTTTTGAGGGGTCAGTGATTGTTCTGTTTAATCTCTCTCCATTAAATATTGTAGTGTAATAATAGACAATCTCCCTTTAATGTTTGTATCTGAATTTTAAATGCGCAGGCTGGAAGATCCCTTGCACCTAGGCCACCAGCCTGAGCCTATTGTGCGTCAACTCACGGCGAAGGCAAAACAGCTTTCTCATCTGGATCTTTCTTCTATATCTTTCGAGTTGAGTACGCACCTCACGAAGCTAGAGAGTCGGCAAGAACATAAGTGGATGATTCTTTGTCCTCCAAGCACGACCTGGATTTCGGATCTTCTACGAGCCGAAGCATGTGCAAATGTCCGCTTTAGCGACAGTGCCCTCTGAGGAGCTCTGTCATAAGTCCCATATCCTCCCTCTTCAGCGACAAAAAGGCCTTCAACCTACAAGGCGCTGCGTCTTCCAGCTTGCCTCATTTCTGGAGTATTTCGCCATAGATTCTTCGTTCACTCATTCATTGCGATTCATAAGATGAAAGAACCGTATTGTAAGACACACCTATTACAGATTCAGGACTCATTGGATGCACTGTAGAACCCTGTCGTACCATAGTATCAGCATCCTCGTTTCCTGGGACATTCGACATGCCTGAGCAAGGCGTCTCTACACTCGACATCAGATCAGAAGGAATCTAAGTGTTGACAGGGCAGCTCTGCAGTTCAAGCAAACATAGACGTCCTTCCCTCTAACGGCTCTTCGAAAGTTCTCATACGCACATTTGAGGATCGCATATATTTCGGCCTGGAATACTGGTATGTCTCAAGGAACAACAAGTTTTGTTCCAATGGTTTCTTCATATACCCCCCCTCCCCCACCAGTGCCACCATTCGCTTTGGAGCCGTCCGTACACCAGACGATCCCATTAACAGGACGCTGGCTAGGATCCACCCCACAACCACGCACCCCTACCGGGAATATGAAATGTAAGTGGTCTACTTGATCTGATGACGGACAGTAGGTTGTTCGTCCTTACTAAGAGTTTCAGGCATTTATCCGTCGTCCTCGTCAGATTTTCATGTGCCCCTCAGGCTATTGCCGTCCCTTAGGTTACTGAGACCCTCCAGTCTATGCGCAGACCTGATGGCCTCATGCTCCAGGAATAAGTGAAAAGGCGGCAAACCAGTTAGTCTCTCGTCCTGGGTGCCATTTTCATGGAACCTGTAATTTCGTCGTCTCTTAAAACAGTTTTTGCTTAAATTGTGCCACATCACACTCGATTAGATTTATGTAAAAGTATTAAATAATACTCTAAATTATTTGTTAGCTACTGTCTATGACTTCTTTCATTATTTAGTTCGACTCCCCTTAATTGTCTTCCTTCTTTAATCGTTTATCATTGTATTTTAAAGCCCTAAGTATAAAGCCGATTTATTAATTCAGGGCCGAAGTTGGAAAGGGCAATTAATTAATAATTTTTCGTATCGTATAACGTCTGGATTTAAGAGAACATTTTGAAACGACAGCTCAAGTTAAGAGGCAATATCCTCGTTAAAGGAACGTTTAGGGATTTTCAGGGGGTCTTTTCTTTTCGTCTAAAATTGAAAACATCTACTAGACTACTTAGAGAATATGTCGTTGTTAGGATCAACTATAATTATCATTATATTTTTCTCGTGCCTCTAAGATACAGAAATGTCCTGTTGTTTTGTTGAATAAGTTTAATGACGAAATTTTTTCAAAATATTAAGTGTACTGTACGATAAAAATGGATGTAGAATTGTAATAAATTTTAATTATTGAACTAAACCCCAGAACTGTGTACTGACCATTAGTAGTGCAATATTTGTATGTTGAAATGTTCTTTAATTATAAGAATTGCGGTTACCTATTTCTCTTTTTTGCCTCGTTTTCAGTACAACACAATTTAATCCACAATACCGAAATATAATTTACGCACTTGTTTCGCTAACCATTTTAACTTAACATCATTAAGAGATGATTGAAACCAAATTTTTAGTCTACCTACATTACATTTATAATATCTATTTGCTTAATGAAATGAAGCCAACAAATTAACCAATTCTGGGAAATATTTTGTTACGTTCCACCAACCAGTAAAAGAAAGTATTCGGGATAGGCCGAAATATATTTTGATTTAAGAAGTGGAATAACGAATGGTTTTCCTAAACGTATGTCTATTAATTATAATTAGTCCAACTATTTAGTTAATATTAAATCCATTAACTTTCTCTGTATTCCTAATTGTCTACTTTTCATTTATTAATCTTCCTTTATTGAGAGGAAAATTAACCATACGGTACCATACAAGGCGGTTGTTGCTCCTTTAGTCACAAACCGATCGTGAGGTTGGGTGCCAGCCAAATGAAATGAAAGATTTAGTTTTGAATCTCTCTACAATATCGGCGCATATAAATAAGTGTATTGGCTCTGGATTCAAAGCATGCCATCATTTTCGGATCTAAAACTATCATAATATACTTACTTACATCTACCAATCAGAGCAGAATGATTTAAAAGTACATCTTAGTTTTTGAGGAAGTTACTTCCAATGGTGTGAGATGTTCTCTAAAAGAAAATCATTCGATATCGTCGGTCTTTCAATATCCATTACCGTATATAATGTATTCTATTAATAATAAATAAGCAATTAAACAACTGAGTATAAAGTAGCTAGAAACAGTGTTTTATAAAACCATTCAGAATAGAATATTGAAACTTAAAAATATAAACTGCGGCATCATCCCTTGCTCTCTAAGATTTATCGCTGGAATATTAATGAGTGGGGGGTTAGAATTCATTTTATATACGTGATGGTTCCAACTAATAAATTGTTCCAGCAATTTGGACGCGGGTATTACAATATAAATTCTACTTTGTGTCACTATCTATCCGAGCTGGACCTACATTATTTAGCAAAGAAATAGATTTGTGTCGGCTTTATCAAGGATTTATTGAATCAAAGAAAAAAGGCAATATCTGTTTTTGTTCAGATGTCTAGACACATTCAAGTAAATAACAATAGCAATGCCGCAAATTATTATCGAGAATGAAACAAAGCAGCAATCATTGCGTTCAAAAAATAATTCTGTGTAGATGTGTATTTTCTATATGCAAATAATACAAAGGAGAACAGATGCAGCCATAATATTTTCACCTCATTTATTGGGCTATGGAAAATAATATTCGTGCGAACTAGTTTTCAAGGGTCATTGCTTCCCTTACAATGCTTACTTCCAGTTGCAGTATTATTCTTGTTGTATATAAATATAACAGTTAATTGACCAGCTAATTTAAACGACATAAATAAATTTATAGACAAAACGAGGATAATTTGTTCTTTATTAAATTCACTAATTCTTTGTAATTTATCCATTCTTGCCAATATATTCAATGAAGCGTTGGATGCAATATTGCAATATCTCGAATCATCAGGCATCATAAGCGATCGCCAGTATGGCTTTCGCAAACCTGATCAACCGAAGATCTCTTGACTTACTTGACCTGTGGATCGATTTCTTAAGGGATCGCACATCCGGGTTGATATTTATGGACATCTCTAGAAGGAGAATGATTCAAAAGTACATCTAAAATTTATGCCGACGTTCCTCAAAGGTGTATATTATCTCCCACACTGTTCCTGTTCTCAAATCAAATCAAATCAAATATATTTCAATATTGCATAAGGTAGGTACACTAGGCATAAAAAGAAAACCTTAATTTAGCAAATCACAGTTATTTACAAATTGCACCTAAGTGACTTAACACCTGTATGTGTAATTAATGCTAATCTAATTCCTAATCCAGAAGTAAGAAAGAAAAAGAAAGTCCACAGTAATAATACCAACTCCACAAAGCCACACCATACTATACATTCATATGTATCGACAGTCAATTCAAACGCATAAAATATATAAATAAGAATACAACAATATCTCAAAATAAATCCTTAAATCTATTTAAATTTTGAAAAATGAAAGTCCTGCAACCCAAGACAAATTTCTTCTAATTCTAATCGGTAAAAGATTATACATTTTGGGAGCCAAATAAGTAAAAGATCTCAGATGTTTTGCATTATTGTTAACCGGCATTTTCAAATGTCTATTTGCATTGTTTCTAGTCCCATAAATGTGGTTAATATGTAGTTGTTTGTTAGTTCTATGAACATAGGAGCAAGTTGACCGACAGTAAAGTGAGCGAACATCAAGAATCTCCTGCGAGTACAAAAGATTAGTGGAAAAACCTCTATTAAGTTTAAACATAACTCTAACAATATAATTTTGTACAATGCACAAAGGTCTCAAGGAATTCCCATACAGTCCACCCCACACCACCAGACCATATCCTATCAGTGACTCAACCAGAGCCCTATAAATTAGTGTTAAAAGATGGGTATTTAAAATTTCTCTTATGATATAAAATTTATATATTAATTTCCGAATATTTTTGGTCAGTCTATTTACATGTCTCAAATGTCTATCAACTGTAACACCCAAGTACCTGATGGAGTCAACCTCGGCTATGGCTTCGTTCAGACTGTTTATAAAAATATTTTGAAAAACTGGCCGATTGGCCGCAGTAAGAGCAATATACTTGGTTTTAGAGATGTTTAATGTTAGTTTAAATGTATTTAAACTGCAGTCAGGAGTCACCGAAAAACAGCACCACAGTGTCATCAACATAATATATTACTGAGCCGTTGTGTATATTAATATTAGTTAAAGAAATTATATAGGTTATAAAAAATATTGGGCCCAGTACCGTGCCCTGCGGAATACCAATTTTGATACTTAAAGTGTTGCTAATTATATTGTTTATTTTAACTACCTGTGATCTATCCCTTATGTAACTCCCAAAGACATCCAACGCGCTGCCCTTCACTCCATACTGATGAAGTACCTCAAGAAGAGATTCGTGAGGCACCGTGTCGAATGCCTTTGCGAGGTCCAAGAAGACAGCCAAGCATTTGTTGTTATTATTCAAATCGTTTGAAATACATTCGGTCAGTTCACATAACGCATCAGTGGTGCTCAGTCCATTTGTAAATCCGAACTGTTTTTTTGATAAGACATTATTTTGTTCTAGAAAAGCGAACAATCTATCCTTCAGACATTTTTCGAAAATCTTCGCAAAGGAACCGATAACACTTATAGGGCGATATTTATTGATGTCAGACTTATTTCCAGCCTTATATACTGCAGTAACAACTGCAACTTTAAAGCTACTAGGCACTTTTCCAGTGCGAAAGATAAGATTAATTATATGGACCAAAGGAACTGTAAAATGCAAATTAGAGTACTTTATAATTTTTGAATCAATGCCGTCAATACCTGGAGCAGAATTAGTTTTTAGAGAACGTATTTGTTTAATAATCTAATTTTTGTTAGTAGGCATTAAAAACATTGAGGACAAGGGAGTATAGTCAGTTTTGATTGCATGAATTGACGTCGCTATCTTTTAATACATGTTCATCCCTATATTCACAAAAAAGTCATTACAGAAATTGGCCATTTCTTTGAAATTCGGAAATCTTTCATTGTTGTTCTTAATTTCAAAATGTGTTAGTTTTTTTTATTATTTTCATTTGAGGCATCTGAAATTACTTTGTGAATCTTTTTTATGTCCTTTCCACTATTTTCTATCTTATCCTTATTATACTCATGTTTACGTTTTTGTATGATTTTGTTTAGATTATTACGATATTCAGTAAATATGTTTTTATTATGTTCGTTATAATATAAAAGTAGTTTTTTTTTCAGCTTATCTTTCTTTTTTAATACTACAGATAATATCATCAGTTATCCATGGTTTTATTTTTTTCCTTGCATTTATCTGTATGGTCTTTTTAGTTACAGATTTATTATAGATACTATTTACAATATCAACAAATCTTTCGGCAGCAACTTCTGCATCACCAGATTCTATGACACTAGCCCAATTCTCCCTTGAGATTAGATTATTAAAATTTTGATAGTCTACTTTAATTGAAGTGTATGTTTCTGGAATAAGTGCTGGAGAACCATTATCACCGGAGTTTATATTGAGCACAACAGGATAGTGGTCAGTAATAGAAGATCTTAGTATGAACGAGGAATATTCTAGATTTGTTTTTAATTTGCGTTTAATAAATATATGATCAAGGATTGAATTAGTTTCAGCTGTTACTCTAGTGGGGCTGTTAATTGCTGACAAATAGACAAAGTGGTTTAACATAGAAACATAATCATTGACATCACCGTCACCATCCGCGCTCAAATTAATATTCATATCACCAATCAATACATCAATTTGACTTTTTGTTTTTACAGAGAAAAGGGTTTCAACATCCCTAACAAAAGATGGAATGCTAGTCGAGGGTGGCCTATACATACAGTACAATGAAAACAATATGTTATTTACATTTAGTTTGATTCTGCTCATAGTAACCTTTGAGCATTGCAGTTTTTAATAGTATCAACTTCAAAGCTTAAATTTGATCTAATATAAACAATAATTATACCATCATTTTTATTTATGTCTGCTTTATTGTAGAACATAGTGTATTCCGCAATGTTAAACATCTGATCGTTGACAATTTGCCATGACTCTGAAAGTACAATTACATCACAATACTTTACATCATATGTTTCCAAAAATGCTAATAGTTCGTTAAAGTTCTTACGAATACTGCGTATGTTTATGTGTAACATATTAATAAGTTTGGTTCTCAGTTTCAGTTTTGAGTTCCAGTTGAGTCAATACTCTTCTCAATAATATTGTCATTTGTATCTTCAAGGTCCCCTAGTATCTCAACCTCTTCTTGTGTAGAAGCCATTAAATCTGATTACCACAGTCAATTTTACTTATACGTAATACATTTATTAGATATTGGTAGGAAGGACAGGTAGGATCACCTGCAGTATGATTCGTACAGTATTTAGTCTTATGATTCCTATTTGCATTACTACAATTTACACAACTACGAGAAGTCTTTGGACAATCACGAACGTCATGATTTTGAGAACAGTATTCACATACAATTGTGTTTTCACATACCTCAGACTTGTGGTAGTGTT
>JAEQML010080203.1:0-11679 GCA_016904865.1 Pissodes strobi | reverse complement strand
GCCATAGGATCTACCTTTAGTGTGTGTGCCACTGCCATAAAAAAAAAGCATTATATCAAGAAAATTAATAAAAAATCGAAAGGTTTGGCATGTATACGAAGAAACCAATTGCTCTGCAAACTGTTGAAAGTAACATCTTTAACGGTGGGCTGAAAAACGTCTACATATATATATCAATAACTCCCTCATCTCAAAAGTACAGAGTTTCGCATTACGGGAAAATATCAGCACCGTGCCATCAGTGCCTCCAGGCGTCAAAACCTCGGCCAGCTTGTCCCCAATCACGTTCACTCCAAGCAAAGAAACCCTGCAGTATCTAAAATAGTTGCTCCATGGCAAGTGGCCGCATAACCCAGCACTGGAGAAAAGTAACTGTAATGCCCATATAAAAGAAAGGAAGCAAACATTTAACATCAAACTACCGCCCTAGTAGTCTGAAATATGTTCTCTGCAAGATAATGGAGAAGAACATCGTCTGGGAGGTCATGGAGTTTTTGATGATCCCTCATCGGAGGAGACTAAGTACTCAACACAACACGGCTTTCCACCCAAAAGGTCAGTAACATCTAACATTTTACAAAATCTCAACACTTGGACTAGGGCCATTGACTGTGATTATTTAATCGATTAATACTTTTGGATTTCGAGAAGGCATTTGAAGGCGTTTGACACGGTCCAGATCATTCGTCTTCTGCACAAACTCGAGTATTACGGGGTGAAAGATAAACTTCTGTAGTGGATAGAGAAATATAATCTCACTAACAGAGAGTACCAAGTCCGAATAGATGGCAAAACCACAGTCAAGATACCGGTGCTCTTAGGGCTCCCGTCTGTTCCTCATCTATATCTCCAATCTTTCCGACAGCATGACATATGCAACAAGTCATTTCGCTGACGACACTAAGCTCTTTGCTAATACTTCCTACGAACATGGAGACCTAACGATGACTTCACCAAACTCGAGAATTGGACTGGTGATTGGTTGTTGCTTCTGAACACTGATAAGTGCGCTGTGCTCCATTTTGACAAAAGCACTCCCAAGCTGAGATATTTTTCCACAATGCAAAGATCAAATAACCAATTTTGGGGAAAAATGGGGCCAAAAATATCTTCCAATTTGACTCATCTGGATTTCTCCGTGCGAAGTAAGAAAATAAAACATATATTTTAGAAAGCGGTCTGTTAAATGATATATTGCACGACACCCCTGTCTGTTAAACAAACACCTCGAAACGTTGAAAGTTTGAATTTTTTAACAGGAACAACACGGGGGGGAATTTTAGCGGCACCGTGTGAAAATATAAACGTGTTAAGACATTGTGCTTACTTTCTAGGACAGGACAGTTATCATGCATTAATCCCCAGCAATTTCAACCTTTGCGTGATTTTAGCAAATATATCCCATGTCATGTTTAAATCTATTAATTGCTAGATATGCTGCATTTTAAACCATGGGTGATAAAATTTCAAGAAATTTATTGAATTGAATATAAATTAACATCTTGATTGAAAAAACACATTATAGTGGTTGTAATCCACGTATATTTAAACAGTAAAAGTATGAATTTAATGCACCTTGAGGACCTTATGATACTTTATTAATTTATTGTTATTATAAATTATAATATTACGAGAAAATAAAAGCATAAGGGTGCATATATTTTTTACCTTTCAGCAGGGTCGTAAAAAGCTCAGGGAATTTCATGTTATTTGTTACTTTTCTTTTTTTATGGCTAGATTAACAAATCAGTTTTATTATGCTATTTTTCTCCCAGACACCATATATTAAAATTTATTATCTACTTTTGTAATGAATAATTGTCATAGACGACTATGTGCAGGAGTGGATAGATATGGGTTGAGGAAGAAAAAGAAGACAAAGATCGGAAATAATCGGGGAAGATCGTGAACGGAGGAAAATTTAAGTAACTTCTAAGTTAAGTTTATAGATATTGTACTAGGTAGAATAAAAATAACTAATTCCTAAATAATAAACCAGTGTCTCAGTATTAATTTTTTTAATGTTTTGAATTTTTCATATTATAAAAGTTTTATAAATATTATAATTGACATTTCCTCTCAGGGACGGAGATTGAATAATTTATAGATAGGTGATAGATTAGTCTGCCTTTGAATTTATCGCAAAGTGGAAAATGTGGTCTTCGTGATCATCCGGTACGGTACAAAAGCGATTTGATATTACTTTTAGCTTAATTATTTTGTAAAGTTTACTAGATAGGTATATGGCAAAATGTAAAAACACAGGCGCAAGCTTTTATTGAGCGATAAGTGACACTCATATTTTAAGAAGTGGAATCCTTTCAATCAATTTTTTAAGACTAATATTACAGGATGGAAATAAAAAGTAAACAGAAATCCAAATTTCGAAATTTAGGTTTAAGAGCCTATATCTAATTTAATTAGAATAAGCTAATAAAACCTACATTAATCTGTAGTTGACTTTTTTTAATAAAAGAAAAAAATTGCGGTGTGAGCTTAAAACCACACGACAAAAGTAAAAATTTCAACAAAACGATATTAAAACTAAATAAAATAAAAAAAAAGTGTTTTGCATGCTAAGCACACATGAGAATATATGCACCAAAACTGAATATGAATATGAGTATATAGACAGCCCTATTACATATTTGAATTAATATATTACAGAGACTGACAAGATGCACTCCAAATAAGATTTTAAATGCTTCACATCTCTTGTTAGAGTCAAAACTCGAAATGACGAACAATTTAAACTCAAATAGTTCACCCTGTATAAAAGAAACCAACAATTGTAAAGTGGCCTTTTCTATGGCTTTAACGTAGATTCTAGTCAAGTAATCAGATTTTCTGACTTATAAAATGATGTTTTCAGATTTGCATTAAAAAGTGTATTTTCTTGATACAAAGAACTGTTTTCGAAACAAAGAACTGTTCCAAATCCAGATAAGACTTTACATCTCTTGTTAGTGTCAAAATTCGAAATGGCGAACAGTTTAAATTCAACTAGCTCACCCTGTATAAAAGAAACCAACATAAGTAATAAGGCCTTTCTTATGGTTTTAACGTAAATTATAGTAAAGTGATCAGATTTTCTATATAAAAAATATAAAAACCTTAATTTTTTTGACTTATAAAATTATGTTTTCAGATTTGCACTCAAAAGTGTATTTTCTTGGCACAAAGAACTGTTTTCGAAACAAAGAACTGTTCCAAATCCAAAAAGACTTTACATGCCTCACATCTCTTGTTAGTGTCAAAACTCGAAATGGCGAACAGTTTAAATTCCACTAGCTCACCCTGTATAAAAGAAATGAATACTTGTAAGTGGCCTTTTCTATAGCTTTTGACGTAGATTCCAGTCAAGTTATTGAGTGAGTGATTGTATACAAAAATATTTTTCTTGAAAAGAAAATAAAAACCTTAATTTTTTTTAATTAAATCGTTTTTCCCTCAAAAGTCTATTTTCCCGACATTTTCAAAACAAAGAAGTATTCCAAATCTAAATAAGACTTCACATGCCTCACATCTCTCATTAGTGTCAAAATTCGAAATGGCGAACAGTTTTAAAATCAACTGGCTCACCCTGTATAGAAGAAATCAATATTTGTAACGTGGCCTTTCCTATGGTTTTTGACGTAGGTTCCAGTCAAATGAACAGCTTTTCTATATAAAAAAAAAATATAAACCGTAATTTATTTTTTATTTTCCCTCAAGAGTCTATTTTCCCGACATTTTCGAAACAAAGAAGTATTCCAACTCCAAATAAGACTAAAACGGTTGGAGTCCCCCAAGGCTCTGTTCTTAGCCCTTTGTTCTTTCTCTTATATATCAATGACCTAGCTACACTCAAAATACAGGGCAGAATTACTTTGTTTGCCAATGACACCTCAATTCTTTGGGTGGGCCGAGATGCTGATGTTCTGACCCACACTGTGTCTTGATTTGCGGGAAGTTCGGGACTGGTGTAGTGTGTAGTGCCAAGTATCTTAGTTTTAATTTTACTAAATCCAATAAGTTTGACTTGACAGGTTAATTGTTATGTTGCAAATAAAAGCCGTCTAAAGTTTTTGGGTCCCTGGATAGACAATAAACTAAAATTTTAATACCGAAAAAAGCTTCTGGCTGTTATGCTTTGCGAATTGTTTCGAATGAGCTGGGTAGTATCATGGCGAGAATTGTCTATTTATGCCTTATTGAATCCCATTTGAGGTATGGTACAGTTTTGGGGGTTCTGCAGCCTGAATTTTTTAAATTATATGTCGGTGCTCTAGAAGGGTGTCATTCGCTATATCTGTAAGGCCAATTCCATAGCTCACTGTAGACCAGTGTTCATTGGACAAAACATTTTGACATTGCCATGTTTGTTAATAACGTAGACGGTTATTCTTATTTATAAACGATTTAGGGGCATCGTACACCCAAAAATTCACACTGACTAAGAACTATTTCATCTATGAAGGTAAAAAATATATAATCGCCTACCTCAAGCGGCTAGAGATGCACCGAATGAGAGGATTATTGAAAATTTGAAACAAATCTATTGCAAAAGGCATATTACAGCCTAAGTGATTTTTTTGCGGATGCCTCTTCTGTTTAGTATATTTAGGTATATAATTGTGGTTCCTTTATCACCCTTCCTTGAGGGAAGGAAGAGGGGTATTACTGCAAGATCAGCCAATTGGATGTTGCCGGATGTCTCACATGTCAAGGCGAGGTGGATAATCCTGAACAGAGACTGTACCACTGTATCAGCTACGCGGACCAGGGACACCATTTGGTGGCGATCTTGGAGTATGTTGGCCTACCTGGAAGAACTGGTGAGAATATTGAATGAAGAGGACCAACTTGAGGTATTAGGTGAGTTCGTGCAGGATAGGCTGCTGGGTTCTCCCGTCTGACTGCTTATCAATGATCTCAATTTCATTTACGCTATCATGTATGTAAACGATGTACACGTCTTTGTAAGATTTTGATATTTGGAACCAAGACGGAGCACATTAGGACCCGTGCGCAGGGCTAAACGAATAAGCAAATTTAACACAGTAGGGAACTTGTGTTTCTGTTAGAATAAATTGGAGGGTTTTTGGAACCTCCCGGGCTACGGCCCGAGGGTGAAGGGAATTGCCCTTTTATCCGCCCGCTGACTCTGAGCAGCTGGGCACTTGCCGAAACGGAACCTGGAGTGGTTCGCATAGAACTGTCTTAAATAAAGGCTGTTTAAAGACAAAGAAGGAGATTCATTTATAAAAATATAAGATTTGGCCCCTTCAGGGCAAGGGGAGGGTGGTGGCTCCCTTTCTTCTTCTAATTTATGCATTGGATCTTTATAGTTATATTTTACCCTTGACAGTGTTTGCTAAGATATTAGATTTTATACATTGAATATTAGTTATTACTGTAGCTTTATCATTGGATATTATTTTTGTGTGGTAATAAAGCGATTTTGGATAAAAGGAATCAATGTGAATATAAAGTGGCCTCTTGTACGGTTTTTGATGTAGATCGCCGTCAAGTGATCAGCTTTTCTATAACAAAATATTTTTTAAAGTATTAAAAATAAAAACCTTATTTTTTGCTTGTAAATCGATGTTTTGAGATATTTTCCTGCTATTTTCGAAACAAATAATTTTTATGAGAATTTTTCTCATAGAACCACCCTATCGAACTGTCATCTTGGGTTTTTCGATCCTGACGGCTCCTTCGGTGCTAGAACCACCCAAAACTACCCCATTATCAAAAATATACACGCCCAACAATACTAGCCATTTTCGGGTTCTCGCCAATTTCAATAGAGCAGGGCCATTCTTAGGGTTGTCCAGGTAGTGCGGTAGGAGCGGCCAAGAGGCGTCGCGATGGCCGAAACAGTAAAACGCATAAAACACCTTTCATAATAATATTCAAACCTAAAACTTTCTACTAAGACTTTTTAATAATACTCAAATGTATGTCAGAAAATATATCTTTCTCTAGTTCATAAATAAATCACGGCACATCCAGTTTGCATCATTTTCTGAGTTAAAAATAATAAAAAACTACTTAGGATCCAGCATGAAAAATTAGACCACTCCCAATTTATTGACGAATATGCTTCTATGAAAGCACGAAAAATATTTCCACATTATATTATGTACGAATACTTTCTTTTCATGAATAGAACTTAATTGATGTTTGGGTAAAAGGCACAAAGCAGTTTTTATCAATATGGGTTCGGTTCGAAGGTGCGTCGTTACCAAGATACGGCTCTTTTGATAGTGAATGTGAGCAGGGTTTTTATTTTATTACAGGCACTAAGCAAACGAAATTAAAACGAAACATGGCTCATGTGTGCTAAATTTCAAAAAAAATTTAATGACGTAAAAATTAAGTTGATAAGGTTGATAAAGGGTGGTTTTGTTTGGGATGAGGGTATTTGTACTGAAAGCATTTTTCTGTCAACTTTTGCAAATTTGGGCAGCATTTTTGAGGCCGTGCCAAATCTCAAATTTTCACTCGCAGCTGTTTTCAAGAAAAATGTTAAATATCTAAAAATTAACCGAATAAGTCATAAGTAGCCGAACCTAGATAACTTTGTGAGTTTCATGCGTAAACAGCTTGGACCGTTATACGTGTAACTGGTTCAACTCTCCTGATATTACCCTGTGACTTTAAATATGAGGTAGCTGGTAAGATATCCAAATCCAGTGTTTTAGTGATAAGCAGATACTACCTTATTTAAACTTAATTCTCAACAACACCAGAAATAATTTCAGCTCATACCTGATCTCCAAATGAAATGTTCAAACGGCTTTCCATTATTACACCTACACACGATCATGCACCTACAGATTTATAATGCGTGCTAAAGGATAATACATTTCTTGATTGGATTTCTAAAACAATTATCTGATAATTTGTCTGACATTTGCCGTGTTCGCTGTGCTGTCTTTAACAATCTGTGGCATTGTTTTATAGATATTACATTTTATATTATCCCAAGGTACTCTCGAATGGTCACGCCAAAACGAGAAGGACAAAAGGGCGGATCTGGACATTCGTAACCTGAAGCTTTACTTACAACTATACTCAAGAAGCCACCTTAATTAGTACGACCTAGTTATAAATTTAATAATTAAGCCACGCCACTACCAATGTTCTAATAATTTAGCAGGCAATGTAGACGCAGGTGGCTACAGTGCACATTTTAAGGCATTATTTTATTTTTGTGTCCACCACTATTTGATCGACTAAAAGCTGCCGCTTGGAAACGTGCGAGTGAGAAACTGTTCATAGGGATAGGGCTCATAAAATTAAGTAATTTTAATTTGGGTTAGTTTGGGTTAGTAGTAACTGTAGCAAACCAGATACGTGACTATTTTGTTTAGTTGTTAGGATTGACTTTATAAAGATTTTAATTTAGGAATACAAAGAAACGTAGTAGAAGTAATCTACGGATGTTTGCCAGGTAAGTAGGCCTGCAATGGCCCTTTTCGTTAGCCTCTTTCTCCCCTGACTATTATCCGAGGGGTGATTCACTTCTCGCAGTACTGTCACAAAATCACTCGCAATCCACGCAATCCACGCAATCCTTCGCAATCCTATCGCAATCCATTCGCAATCGCTCATTATCCACAAAAGTTTTCGGTAAAATAGATGATATTAAGTACCAAACGAGCGGCTACGTGCTAACTGGGTATAGTATTTGTCATAAAAACGTATAACGTTAAGCATTTTTATCAGTATTTTTATGGTACGCGTTTGTTGACAACAATAATTGGATTCATTGTCGTCAATAATACAGGGGTGTTATTTAAGTACGTAGCTAAACTTCAGGAGGTAACTCGTCGAGTGATTTTAAGATAAACAGTTTATATAAACATATGTCCGGAAATGCACTGCTTCCAAGATACTGGGGTCAAACTTTAAAAAAAAATCGTTTTTTGGAAAAATCTTAGTTCTTTTGGTCGATTTTGTTAAAATTCGGCAGTAGTATTTACTGTAATAAAGAGCTAATTTAGCCATAATTAGATTAATGATTTTTAAGTCCAGTGGCGCCCCGGAAGTCAATCTTCTCTAGATTTTTGATAAAAACATGTAAGCCACTCACTTTTTTAAAAATTCTATATTTTTTCCAAATTTAGCAACTAAAATTACAACTTTCTTATCTCTTGTGTTATTTTGAACCTTGCTTAGTTTTTGAGAAAAAAAAAATAAAATCACTTTTTGTGATATAGTCTAGGGACATGTAATAGTGGTTTTTATTTTGTTCCCTAAAGAGTAATCAAGGTACGAAAATAAATCAAGGGACAAAAAAGTTGTATTTTTAATTCCTTAATCCGAAATAAATACCAAAATTAGAAAAAAGTCAGCGGCGTACACTACAGTTTTTTTCTTAAACTTGAACACCCTGTATTTTGGAAACAATGCATTTCCGGACCTATGTTTATATAAACTTTTCGTTCTAAAATCACTCACTGGCCACGTACTTAACAAACACCCTGTATAATACCAGTTCGTATACAGTCTTATACAGACTATCCCTTATACACTGCTAGCTATCTGACATGAACTATACTGAACTGGCGTTGGAGTGGGGAATGTATACAGGGTGAAATAAATTTGCTTCTCACCATTAGGATCTCGGAAACCGTAAGAGATACGAAGTCTGTTAAATGGGGGCAAAGTTGCGCAATTTAGGGGTCACCGATATGCCGTTGAGAAATTTAGAAAATTCCAACTACCGGAGATATTCGTAATAAACCGAAAATCAGCTATTTCATTTTTATTTTTCCTGACTTTATTTGAAGACATAATATAACATGAATTTAACATTAAAAAATCTGACGTTTCGTGTCCGGGTCCCCATCATCAACTTCATTTCTTTAAATACGGACCTGAATTTTCTATTTAATTTTTTAAAAGCCTTTGGTCTCCCAAAACCAACGATGTATCACACTTATCAATAATCAACAAATCTAGATTTTTTCCATAAGAAATAATGTGTTATGTCTAATCTTTTCTGACTCGATTTCACTTATGAGAATATTTGTTACCGCTATTGGACAAGTGTGATACATCGTTGGTTTTGGGAAACCAAAGGCTTCTAAAAAATGAAATCAAAAATACAGGTCCGTATTTAAAAAGTTGACGGTGGGGGCCCGGACAAGAAACGCCAGATTTCAAATATGATATTGCCGTCTTGTAAAGGAGAAAAAATGGCAATAATAATGTTAAATTCATTTTATATTATCTCTTTAAATAAAGTCAGGAAAAACTAAAAATAAAATAGCTGATTTTCGGTTTATTACGAATATCTTCGGAGGTAGTCGGAATTTTATAAATTTCTCAACGGCATATCAATAACGCTTAAATTGCACAACTTTGTCCCCATTTAACAGACTTCGTGTCTCTTATGGTTTCCGAGATCCTAATGGTGAGACAAGAATAAGTTTCACCCTGTATTGCTGAAAAAATAAATTTGACGTTCCATTTAAAATTTGACATTTGGCTATGGTAGAAAAAAATCTGAAAGAGTGGCAACACTGCCGATAACATTTTGAAATCAGGGACTTCGGATAATCCCCCATACTTAATTTTGTCGCAAAAGAATTTGTGGTTCCAAATAAAACAGCGGTTTCCAAGCTTATGCCCCACTCTGTATGTGTTCCACTGCTGCATAAATAAATCTGACGTATATTTAGTAAGACATTAATTTTTTACTCCCACTCGACTTTCCACTGACACACCCCTGTATGAGAAATTCCAGTACCATCAGTTTTAAATTTTTAATTAAAAGATATTATTGCGAGAAAAACCTACATATCGATTTTCATAAAAATATCTGAAATACATAATTTAAACTCGGTTTTAAAGATCATAGATAAAAACTATAATATGGCCTCCAAAATGGGTTTTTTCTACTACCGTGCGTAAAATATTCACTTTACGCACTCTCTAAGATTTGTAAAATATGCCTTTTTAATGTGCAGTGCGTAAAGTAAGTTATTTTACGCACTAGTGCGTAAAGTAAATCTGACATATTTTTTGACGTTTAGGGCAGTGTGTTAAATAATATATTTGCATAGTGCGTAAAGTAATTTAATATTATTTATGTTTTTTCATATATTTTTCGGTAGTAGAAAAATTTTTGTATGCTACTCATGCGTAAAGTACCCTTTTTTTATTCATGGGATTGTCGCCTTCGCCTACGGTTCATGCGACAATATTCTCATTCATAAAAAAGGGTCACTTTACACATTTGTTGCATAAATAACTGTACAGAACCGAGGTATGAACATAGAAGCGCAAATGCGCAAAAATAATGAATATGAATCCGAGTATGAATCTCTGTATGAATTCAAGATATAGGGGTGCAAACGGTAAACGAGGAAGACAGACAAGATATTGACTATGAAAAGAATGTATTTGAGGATTTAGAAGGTATTGAGTTAAATATTAAGGAGCAAAAATAAACAAAAGAAGATCGTTCTTTTCTAGGTGTTGAAGTCAATAACAAAGAAATGCTAGTGAAGAAATCCACTCGTTTATTGGCTCTTTTCTAACAAGCTAGGAACACTTTCAAGCGACTGTCTTCATCGGTGTAAGTGAATGGGAGGGGGGGGGGGGGGGGAGTCCTTGAAAAATAAGAAGTGAAAGGAAGATAAAATATCAACAAAGGTTTTATTGATATACGTTTGGAAAATTATTATGCAGTATGTTATTTACGAACATGGTACATTGGTAGAGTTGTAGAGGAAATTGATAAGAGTTCCAACAAAATTAAATTCCTTTAAGTCGTCCCTTGACACCTACATTTGGCCAAAAGAGAAAAATGAACACTCAAATAGTGGAAAATAAGTTCACATTTTACGAGCCAATATCACATTGGGAAATGAGCCTTTTTATCAAAAACGGCATCAAAAATTAGAAATCGAAGAGAAATTTAAGGCTGCAAAAAAATTGCTTCAAGATTATTTGTAATTAAATGTGCAAGTTCCTATTTCTGATTTCAGCTGTGTTTTTCTGACCTGCTATTTTTGAACTAGACCGTTTTAAAGTTAATTTATTGAGGTCAATTTTGGGTAATGGGGTTATACTTACCTATGATTTTAAGTTTTTTTTTTGTATTTTTTGATATTTATTATTTATTTATTTGTACCTGTTTTGCTTGAAAGCACAATCTAATCCAAATAAGCTATGGCTTTCTCTGTTTACCTTATAACGCATTTCAAACAAACAACTGAGCATCACAAAGCAATGAAATGGGACACCCTGTAAACCGGGAGACCACGAGATTCCTAACCAGGCGTTTTATTCGTTATACAAAAAGATATCAATACGAAATTTGGAGAGCTTACTGGAATGACCATAAAGAAAAGGCCTAAAAGCAATAATTAATGGGTCACTTTCGGCAGCTCTGCTTTCGGTCCAACCGGAAGTAATACTTTGTTATTTTAAATGAAACACCCCCCATATTTTTGCGGTATATTAACCATTAAACTACGAAAACTTTTACTTTCGGTTTACCTGTAGGCAATCCGGAAGTGTTTTTAAATTGGACACTTAAGCAGCATTCACTTAAATAATTTTTTTTTACTACTAACATGATAAATCACCATTATTTACTCCATTCCTCAAATGAGAAGTAACATTTCTGACCCTAGGTAAATAATAATATTAAAAAAAACCTAGGTCAATAATGAA